>APFE030207485.1:190475-226456 GCA_000404065.3 Pinus taeda
TTCGCTCCAAGTGGTTCATGCATCCCATCATAGGAGGAACTAATCCCTTGTTGAGAGGAGCTATCCCTTTGAAGGAGGAGCTGGTAACTCATCTCCATTGCACTATAAATTGAGGCATTGGGTCAGTGGCCAGGGAGGTTAGAAGCTGAATTTTTGAGGGTAAATGCTAGTGAAATCAAGACTTCCTATTTGAGCTTAAGAGGAGAGATCACATACCTTTTTGGCCCCATTAGGGAGTGAGTGAAGCTTGTCAAAGTAGAGGAGACATCTTGTTGGACCTTGGAAGGAGCTTGTACAGCGTCAAGGCAAAGGTTGTAAGGTTCTTTTCTTTTTGAATTAATACAATCAAGCTCATTTTTCTCAACAAGTATCTTATGCTATTTGTTTCATGGACTCCTTGACTTTCATGTTAAATATGTTTTATAATATTGGATATTCAAATGCTATTTAATTGTTTGCCTTGTTTGTGCTTGGAGGTTTGCGACGAAGGAACTTACTTGGATCAAAGGAGTGAAGGCATCTCTGAACTTGCGTTGGACATGAGGTAGGCCCTTAAACAAATTTGTTTTCCATTATTTATAAAGCGCATTTAGAGAAAGATAATGTCTGGTTGGTTTGTTTGTCATTAGGTCTTCATTAGATTCTAGGAAGGTCTGTCTTGTCCGCAAGATCGACTGATTCCGCGTGACAAGATGATTGGACATGTGCCTGGATACTCTACTATTTCTAATTTATTCAAAATATAACATCAATATTGATTCATAAGTTTCTCACCATTAACAATTTCTATTTACGAAGAGATGAGTTCCTCTTCTAAAATAAGTAAGCTAAAATAACCAAACGGTAAGTATATGATACCAAATGTAGGATCCATGTTGACCTTGTCATCTTCGATTCTTTTGTGCTTTTATGTCTATGTGGTCGATATAGATGCAGCTACAACCTACATTTAGAATGAAATTAGCGAGAAATTAAACCCTCACATTCATAAAAGAGACCATTAAAACCCATAAACTCCAATTAAGGAAGTCTACTTCACCCTAGAAGGTTACATAAAGTACTATAGATTAATACCAACATTTTTTTCAAAAAGGTTCCATTAAACTTCGGAAGCATTGTAAGTGATTAACTACCTTCCCGTCCAAATGTTGAAAGCACAAGCCTTACTCTCCTCTCTATAGTGAAATTTAATGGTATGCTAAATCCCTTACTGTAGCACACAAGAACAACTATCACATGTTAAAAATCAAACAACACTCATAACTCATGATTTGGAGAAAATTATATTATTCATGTTGAATGAGCAATCATAAATCTGATGCTAATGAATAAATGACAACTACTAGCTTCCTTTGAAGGATAATCCTCCTATTTATCCATGGACTAGGGATATATACTCAATAAATGTAGATCCCTTAAATATCTACTAGATCCATACTTGTCTCAACTTATCCCTAAATGCCAGATACAAATCCTATGACACGTCAATATCTTCAAGATCCTAAATATGGTTCACCTCTTTAGTTGAAATTCGAATTTTATCATGGGAGGCCAACTAAGACCCTTCTATAACCTCCAAATAAGCCTACACATGTCACAAAATTCATAACACATATATAGATATATAAAACCATGTTAATTTGCTAGTTTTTAATCATGAACTCGCTTTAAATGCATTAAATAAATAACTTTGGGAAACAAGGATACTAATCCATATAATCATAAATATGGTTACTTGATGTAGGGCTTTAGGCTAGATAGTTATGAAATGAAGGCTAAATTGTTTATGAAAGGATGGAAATATGGATGAATATGGAAGACAATTTTGAGACCCAACACTCTCCTTGAACTTAGCAAATGGCAGAAGTTTTTCTCTATGGATAAGGCCAACAGAGGTTTGTGCAAGTGAATAATAATAGCATAAGATATAAAATCTTCCCCAATAAGTGCATGGTAGTTCTAGTGAGTATAGGCCTAGTGACGAATTTGCGAAGTAATTCATTGAACCCCAATCTTGTATTGAACCCCAAGCTTGGCTTGAACACCAACAGTACCCACACCCAAACTTCTCCTTTCTCCTCTTTCCCTTCTCCTTTCTTCCTTCCCCTTTCTCCCCTACCTATGCCCTCCCCTTATTATGATGGCTCTTCCACCTCTAACAAGTATCGTTCTTCTTGCAACTCCTCCATCTTTGACATCTCGTCTCTTTCCTAACTAAATAATATATATCCTTAATTTTTTTCCATTAAGTTGAAGTGGGTGCCTTTTCCAATTTGGGTATGCCATCATCAAAAAATTCAAATATGAGAATATATTGAAGTTCACTTTATATATGTTATTATATCCCACTTTTCTATCAACTTCTAAAACAGGGGATCATAAGTCAGATCGCGGTTTCCAAAACATCGAAGAGGATATTCTTTTGGAATAGAATCTCCCTCGATTATTTCTCCAAAAAAATAAAATAAGGCATTGAAACCGGACATTATTTCCTTAATTGAGTAGCAAATGATGGGTCTGCAATATTGCTTCCATTCTTGCGCCTTTATTTTCTTTCCTTGTCTTGATTTATTTTTCATTTACAGAAGGTGAAAGTCATGGAATTGACTGAGGGGAAACACTTATGGTAAGCATACATCGACAAAACCAGTAATGAAATAATTGATCATTCAGCAGATGGAGGAAGAGATCGCGAAGGTGCCACCTATACAATCCCTAAGGATATATGAACAGTGCAATTAATTACGGGCTGTTTCGGAACATATACCAAATCCCTACTTCCCCAGAATTATTATTTAAAGAAGAGGCTACCGTGCAAAGAAGGTATTCTAGTGAAAATATCACCTATTACCTCCAGTATCTCCTCGGTGTTTTCTCGGGTGCCAGTATCTCCTCGGTGTTTTCTCAGGTGCAAATGCTTCCTTGGTCAAGGGATTGAAGTCTTCAGAGATTCCATCAAGCTTGAGGTTAACAGCATCTTGAATGCCTCTGGCCACACGAGAATGAAGTTTGGTAATAGACTGGGTGTCACAGGGCTCCTCTATGCCATATGGGAGAGCGGGATCGTGGCTGCCAGGGGTATCAATGATATCTTCAACAACATTTTTGTTGGGATTTACATCAAAGAACTTTACAAGGCCACCACTAGCCCAAGATTGGTTACTGTTGCTGACGAAATCGGGGGACATGCTGTCAGAGCTCTCTTCGTGGGAAAGTAGGCTCTTAAGAGATACATGCCCATTTGACCATGCTATACTATATAGTTTGGATAAATTTCAGAACCCCTTGTTCCACAACAACGAGAGCCAAGAATAACACATGATGCTACTATTTTGTTTTTAAGGAATTTTTTTCTTCTTTAAAAGTAATGTAGTTTGTATACAATACACAAGAAATAACGTTGACATGCAAGTAAGACATCTACTAATCAGAAGAGAGGCAAAATAAATCTGAATGAAAAAATCATTCCAATATTATTTTATCAGTTTTGTAATTTTTTAGGTCATTCTTAATATTATTTTATTATCTTTGAAATTTTTTAGGTTTAAGCTTTGTAATTTTTTAGGTTTAAGAAATAACGTTGAGATGTGGGTAAGGCATTGACTAATCGGAAGAGAGGGAAAATAAATTTGAATGAAAATATCATTTCTAATATTCTTTTATGAGTTTTGTAATATTTTAGGTCATTCCTCTTGGATGCGGGTGTCTAATAGGCGTAGCGGACAGATGGGGCGTCACATGGGCAGGTGTCATCCCATTAGTGACATGCAGTACCCTGTGGTAGATAAAGGAGGCTCGCAAGCTGTAGAACTAATGCCGACATTAATGCTGGTCATGTCATCCATACTCCGCTTCCTGGCTAACTGTGCGATAGAGATTAATACACCCGGAACTCCTCTGGCATTTGTGCATACCACTGCATTCGTCTGGCATTTTGCTGCTTCACTTGTGCATCACATGGTGGAGTGGGGAAGGGAACAAGAGCATCCATGCTCTGCATCCAACTCAGTGACTGCCATACGCCAGGGAAATCGGCGTTGTGAGCTCAATTTGGTAGCCCTCGTCCTAATTAAGTCCTCCTCACCAGGTTCCTGCACGCGAGTTCATCTTCGGAATTCAGAAATGCGGGGTGAGCAACAGAGAATGTGCAGTAGGCGCGAAGGCTCTCGCGGACGGGCCACCACCCAGCGGCCTGCCCCCACTTCTCCTTCCTCCTCCGTTGAAGTTACATCTGAGCTGCAACATTTCCATGGCAATACAGCTAGGCACGGCAGAGGAATGGAGAGCAAACAAAGAATGGATTGTGGGCATGACGAGCATCCTATGGTCAGGTATCGGATACCCTGCGCTCTCGCTAATTCCACTTTTATTATCTATGTAACAGTTGAGCATTGTGATATTCTTAGAGAACCAGCAGAAGCCACTCTGGATTTTCCTCCTCCTATTCATGGGACAGGGCCTATTATTGACCTACAATGCCCTGTCAGGGAAAGCTCCCCCTTATTCTGTCCATCAGCTCTTGTAGGTCCAAGCAAGCCTGACAAGGAAAGCTCCCCCATAGCTTGTCCACCAGCTCTTGTAGGTCCAAGTGCACCTGTTCAGGGATGACATTTCAGCGTGATGATCCCTCTCTGTAATTCTGATGGCTCTCTACATTTTGGGTGCCAAATTGGGGAAGCGCCCAACGCCACGGACGATGAATGAGCAAGACAAGGAGCTTGCTCTCGGCAACCTAGGTCGTAAGAGCTATATTTTGTCTTTGTTTTCTGTGTCTATGTATCAGTTCGACAGCATGGGTCTGTCTGTTTATGTGTCGGCCATTTGGGTATATATGTATGTATGTCTACGGGTCCCTGTTATGCACTGTTTAGAGTCATGGTTTCAAGTCTTAGAGGCAGTAGATACAACAGAAGACAGTAATTCAATTCTGACTGTGTTCAATTTTGGAAGATGCAATCTGGGTAAATGAACAATTTCTGGGCAAGATTACTGAGCCATGGCCCTTTTGTAACTCGTATGTAATTTTTGACTTTTTTGTATTATAATAGAATTAGCCTTATTCAGAGAAAAAAAAAAATTTATTTAGGTCATTCCTAATATTATTTTATTATATTTGTAATTTTTTAGGTTTTTAATTTATTGGGACATATTTCAATTAAAGATGATTTTTAATATTGTTTTATTAGTTTTTTAATTTGTTAAGCTTTTAATTTATTAAGAGAAATTTAGCTCCACTTTTAATTGTGGTTAGAGGCTCTCTAACCTTTATCGTAGACATGTTGTCATATCTAGTTAAAAGTATAATGTGTGTTTAAACATTTTGACTCAGTCAAAATTAACCAAATGAAATATAAATATAAATAAAATCCTTTCATAATAGAGAAGTTTTAATGTTTTGTTAAACATTTTTACCCAATATAGGTAAAATTAAATTAAATTAAGTTTATAATTAATAATTAAACTACACCATCCATCTTAACACCAGACCTACCAAGCAATTAGAGGGATCAAATATCTTGAGATGCAAATCTCTTTTAGAGTGAAAAGAAATTTGATCCCTCTAAGTGCTTGGTAGATATGTAATTGAGATGGATTTGGGTTGGTATAAAACTAAGTTATGAATATTTAAAAAAAAAACAAAAAATAAAAGGAGAAGAAGAAGAGAGTAAGAGGGAGTTGTCACAATGCTAAACTTTTTATTTTATTTTAAAACATTCCTATATAATTAAAAAAATTTAGTCATTCCATAGAATTGATAGACTTTGCTACTTAGGCATAACTATCTATGCTTAACCAACATGTTTTAATTGAACCCAAGGGAAGCACCTTAAATTAGAAAAAAATTTGAAATGTCCATTTAGTGGTAAGTAATGCTACATCATCACCACCCAACCATAGGTAACATTCTACCAACTCCTCTAAGGCAAGCACCCTTGGAGAGCTAACCACCCAATATAGAATTATGTTATCTCCATCAAGGCAAACATATTGTAGTCCTAAACGATGTACCTAATGGAAACAAAATCCCACTTAGACTTCACTCATTAAAGATGTTGCCTTTCCATGGCTAACACATTATTCAACACATTGCCAATTTACGTCATCCTCCCCTAAGCTTGCATCACAATGATTTGTTAATGATCAACCCTTGTTAGGGGGATCTCATAGGCAAAACCAAACAAGTACACCATCCTAATTGTCTCATGAAACAACCTAAATCACTCACAAATTATACCCAACATATAGCTCATTGTCCACTCTTAGTTGTGTTTACCCGACATGCCATCCATTGTGCCATTTCTAATGGAACCTAATATAATATCCTTGCATTATCCCCCCACTTTAATTGTTAGCATCTTCATCAAAATTGCTCCAGTGGCTTCTCTAATTAACGGGGCATTGATGGTGAAGAGACAATTTGTAAGTTTTTCATTTAAACGTGGTGTTGATACCATTTGTCATGAGGGTAAACTTCTTAATCCACTTAATCACCTAATACCACTCAACAAGACTAGGTGTTTTATAGAATTGACGTGACATTACTATCTATGCATGACCATCAACCTCTTGTATAACTCAAACTATGCCTAGCTAGCATGTCCTAACCAAACCAAAGTCATGTACCTTAAACTATAGGTAATGTTGTAGTTCTTCTTTCATTATAGGAAATGTTGTGTCATCACCACCCACACATAAACAACCTTTCACTACCTCCCTTAGGGAAACAAGCTTGAATAACTAACAAGCTAGTGTAATACTATGTTGTATCCATCTAGACTAACTTCTTATAGTTCTCTAAAGGTCATGTATCTAGTGTAATACTATGTTGTATCCATCTAGACTAACTTCTTATAGTTCTCTAAAGGTCATGTATCTAGTGGAAATTGGGTTCCACTTACCTTCAATACACTCATCAACAATGTTTCCTTGCCACGGCTAACATACTATCAAACACATTGCTAGATTGTGTTATCCTTTGGTAAATTTGTGCTACAACACTTCATTGATCATCCATCCTTGTTAGGTTAGACATCCTTCATCCTCCTAGTCAACACCAAGCTAGTACATCATCCTAAATGTCTCAAGGATCATTGTGAGTTAGTCATGAGGGCTATGAAACATGTAAACTAAGCATGTACCCTTCATCATGTTTGGTTAGCATGTTATATAGGATAATGTTTCTAGTGGCATCTCGAGGAAGGTCCTTACATTCTTCCCAACTTGGATTGTTAACACCCTCATCAATATAGCCCCATAAACTTCTCTAATGAAATAGGTGTGGATAGTGTAGAACAATTCTACAAGTTCACATTCAAACATGATTTTTATACTATTTGTCATGGGGCTATAATTTTTATTTCACTTGAGTTTCCAATACCACTCAAGAGACATGCTCACCAAGCATCTTCAATGTGACCTTACTAGTTAAGCATGACCACCAACTACTTATATCGCATGTGTTGCACTTAACTTCCATGTCCTAACCAAAACTAGGCTAGGTACCTCAAACTATGTGAAACGTTGTAGTTCTCATCTCACTCTAGGTACCTCAAACATGAAGTAACCCTAAAACAACCACATAGATACTCTTTAAGGAATATTCAGATTTCACCTTGGATATGGAAGCTATGACATGTTATTCTACATAAAGAGCCACAAGAATTGTTCGTATATGTGGTTTTCTAATAATAATGTGTGCACATTCTAAGAATGTGAATGTGCTGTTAGAATTTGTACATATTTTTGCAATTCATGTATCTGTAGAATTATTTATAGAATAATATGCCTTTAGGTATTTAATCGAGATTTATATTAATTGACCAAGTTTAAATCAACATACTTTGAATTAAAAGTAATAAAATCATTGTCTGTATGAATTTAGTGCAATAATAAACCATGGTATGTAACAACACCACAAAAACCCCATAGCAAATTGTGTGTCGTCTCTTTAAGATGTGAGGAACATATTTTTATTAACCATTAAAACCCTTCTATAGTAGTTTCAAACTCTCTTCTTGTTCCTCCTTCCAAAGGGTACAAATCCTACTGTGTAAGGTAGTGGTGGGAGCTCTGGACATGAGTAGATAAGTTCCTTTTCATACTAAATGCCTACATGCATCAAGCAATGAATTTGTGGTATGGGTACAGGGTCATGAAAGTGGTTACGGAATTTACAATTATGATGAATATGTATTCCTCATTTATTAGGAAATAATCTACATCCAATCACGTTGACAATCCATGTTGGTATTATAAAATGGAAAAACTTTTAGAAATCCGAAGAAAAGTGAATATGAAAGGGGAGTACCTTGCCCACAAGAAGATCTCCTGAATGAAGAGACACAACAAGAGGAGGGGCACTTCTGCTGTAAGGGAAGAGCTCAAAGAAGGATCTAGTTAAAGTTTTCATACTAACGTATTCGTACTTAATTCCTAAAAAAGGTTTGTCCGCACACCATGTCATCGGGTAGAGATAATTCCTTCACTTCCACAAATTCCCAACTTCCATCATACCGATAGAACTCTATCCCCTCATCTCAGTCTAGGAGGATCCTTCCATGACTCGTAGTCCATGAATGAATATCGAAAAACAATGTAGGATCCATGAAGATCAAGTTCTGGGATCCCTAAATTCCTGGGCCAGGGATTGCATTCTTCCTTATCTTTTTGTCTATTATTATCTATGTCCTCATCTAGTTCTTATGCTTACCTTTATTTCCCTATCTAGCCCACCTGGTCTTTGTGCCCCATATTAGTGCCACGTTACTGAAGCACCACTGAGCATATGTATGTATATTTGTCTATCCCTTATTGTCCGAACAACTGACCAAATTCTTAATGGAAGTGACCAGCCTAGACCTCTTTGGGATGTGTAGAGGGAAATTTAAAATTTAAAATAAATGTAAATATGCAAAGGGGATGTTAGGTCCCTATAATACTAGTGATTACCCCATTACTATTGTAGTTGTATCCCTTATTAATATTGTTGAGTCCCTATTGTCCCCATATTTTTATTACTGTGCCCCATAGGATCCCTCTATTGTTATTTTTGTGGCTTTATATTATTACTGTTAGGTTGGCTGGGTTATATTGTGACTCCATAGACTCCTATATATAGAAAGGAGGTTTTGTCATTTGAATAATCCAAGACTTGTTCATTTCTGTAATGTAAAGGAGGTTTCCCCCTCGAAGAGGCTGAATTCTAAGGTGTTGATCTATCTTTTCTATCTTTTTGTGAGCTAGTTTCATAACAATCTGCCACTTGGGGCTAGATTTGATCAAAGAGTTTAGCGACCTTATCCTACTTGACACCTATTGAGAAATCTTAGGGATTTCTATTTTTCACAATTTGAATACAAGTAGGATTCTTCCAACATTAATGAACTCAACTGAATCTTGTTGATAGAGATTATTGAACCAAACTAATTTTTTGAATGTGGTGGAGCTGATGATGTGTCTCATGCCACGTGGATGTTGACCTGGTTGCCTTGCTGACCTGTCTCCTTGAAAAGTAGAAGTTGATGTGGACACCTTTCATGACATGTAATACATTTAGCCACTTGGCTATTTGATGTCCAAAAAATTCCAAAACACAGAAAAATAATGTTTGGCAGTTTTGTAGCAGAACAATAGAGTTTTCAGCAGTTTTGTAGCAAACTTTAGTAGCAAATTCAAAAAACTACTTTTTGTTACTCCTATGCTCTTTTTGCAAGTTTTGAGGTTTTCCTTAATGTTTTTAAGCTAAATACATGCCATTAGAACTCCATTTTTTGTGTTTTTAGTTTTCTTTCTCCTCCATGAAAAGCTACAATAGTTTCGTAGCAAATGTTCATCTTCAATATGGGGAGTTGCTATGAAATTTGAAAATTTTGAGTTTTTTATTTTTTTATGGTTTTTAGTGCCTCCTTATTACTTCTAATACCTTTTTCAACTATAAATAAGGCTAAATTTACTGGTTAAACATACTAAAGAAAAAATTGAAAGTTTTACCATATTCAAGGAGTAGCATTTGTTTCAGCAATAATCTTGAGATTTCTCTTTTTGAACTCAACTTTGATAATTTCAATTTGAGTTTCTAATTGTATGCCTTGTCCCTGTAACTTATTCATATCTTCTTGTAGTTGACTGTTCCTTCTATACATGTGTTTCAACATCCTCTGCAAAGGAAAAGGCCTCTTTCTCATATTTTTGGATTTATGTGGAGTTTCATCGTAGAAATCTATCTACTTTAACACCTCTCTTTGCCACTCCTCAAACTCAAGTTTGGAATTAATAAATTCTTGTCTAGCCTCTCTCAATTGTTCTTGAAAAACCTCTATTTCACCTTTTTCTTGTACAACCTTCTTGCCTTTCTTTTTCTTTGATGGCTCTATTTTTTCTATAGGCACTTCTGGCATCTTTTCAGCTTGTTACATTGACTTTGTAATAGGTTTCCTTAGCATAAAGATGAAACATGTTCTTCTTTTTAGAAGTCTAGCTTCTTAGTCCTCTTTCTCTTCTTCTTAGATTTAGAATTGGTCACTTCTATAGGTTGCTCAATTGGGCTTTCTTCAATCTCAATAGCCTCTAGGATATCAGTTGGCTTACCCTTCCTTTTACTCCATTGTTTACTCTGTCTTATGGTCATCCTCCTCTTGGTTCTTGTGCAAGCCTCTACTATAGGTTTCTCTACCTCTGGTTGTTGCTATTCTCTTGAGGTTATTGATTTAGAATTTGGAGTTCTCCTAGAGGGGGTGGTAGTATCTAACTCATAGCCACTGAAGAATAAGAAGGTAAGCGAATCTCTATTTAACATATTTAGATATTCTATAACCAATAGTTTAATGAGGTCATGGTGAAAAATAGAAGTGTCACTTGCATCAGGTTTGGCTTGGACCTTGTCTCCCACCTTTCCCAAACTTCTAAATAGATAAAATGGAATGTCTATAGGCTACTTACATGTGAAATGAAGTAGAAATCCAAAATGCTACTGATACACCATATTAAATCTGCCTTCACATGTGAAATATTTTTGGATGACCATTAAGAGCTTGGAAATTTTTTCTTTAAGGCAAGTTCTAGGAATTCCTACAGTCATATCAATCCTTTTGTGTTCCTCCTTGATAAATTCATCACAGTTTTGCAGCTTGATCTTCTGGACTTTAAGCCACATTTCTCCTAAACTAGGGATCTTTGTAGCACTGGAAATTGTGTCAAGGGACACTGCAAAGTTAAGAATACCAACTTCCATTTCTGTTTCAATGAATTTTATAGAAACGTCTTTGGCAACCTACACATGGAAACCTTATAACTTCTCCCAAAAGTGTAGGAATCCCACGCCGGAAAATGCTTGAACAAAGGTAGGGTATTCCTCCAGAAATTTCATGTCTATGGGATCATAATGCAACACTGAACCTCCTTTATACTGTTTTATGTGTGTCATGGCTGCAACATGTAGGGTTCCTTCTTGTCACCTTCTTACCACCTAAAAATCAACCTAGAGACAACTAGACAATAGTGGACTCTAACCTAGAGACAACAACACCTGCGTGAGAGCTAGACCTGCATGAGAGACAACAAACCAACTCCTATGACAACGTGAAGCTTATGGTAGCAAAGAAAAATACAAAAGAACGAGTTAGCAACAAGAAGCTACACAGTGTCAATATGTAGGGAAAATGGACAAGAGACTAGTAAAGTACATCCGTGACCCACCAAAAGACTAAACAATCAGGATTTTTAAACAAAAAGGGTCGTTACTTCACTGTTTAACACACTTGTGTACTTGAGCATAATTTCATAGCAGGATTGGTATTCAAACAAACAAATTCACTGCGGAAGTTTTGGGAACTTTCATAGCAAACCCTCGATTTACCTAACTGGAGTTGCTACGAATTTCTATAAAACTATCAAAAGGCCAATCATGAATAAATAATCCCGACACACATGGATGTTTGGAATTTAACTTTTATGATTGACCCTATGCGAACTTATATGGACCCAAAATCATGACATGACGACCAAAAAAGCTATGATCATGAGATTTATTTTGAGAAAATTTGAAAACACTAGTTAATTTGACCAATGGACTTCAAAAACTATTCCTAAGTGTTATCATGGATAACAATGGCTCCAATGGGGATGTTGTACCCCTATGGTGCTAAAAAGAACCAGCAGATCAGTTGCCTTATTGAAAACTGATGATATCATCTCCAAGTTTTTATGGCCTTCACTTCGGGCTCAAACTTGTTGAAGAGATCATCTACACCTGCAAATTTAAAAATATATACAATGGTGTTTCTTCCAACTGATTGAATTAAGAGGAATAATCCTTGAGAAACCTTCCATTGATAAGTCGTCCATTACACAGTTGGCCATCCATCTCTTGTAATATAAAATTATTATTCCCATGGTAAGTTGAGATCTTATATGGCCCTTTGTAGAGGTTCTCAAACTTGCCATGTATTCCTTTGTCTTTAATTTGAGCCTCCCACTTCAAAACCACATCATGAATATTTCAATTATCATCTTTTGTCTTTCTGTCAAATGTCCTCTTAACTTTTTTTTGATATTGCTGATAATTGGTGTATACTTCCTCTCTTTTTCCTGCAAAGAAATCAACTGATTGGCCCTGCTTTGAATTGCATTTGGTTCTTCCTCCAATCCTTCTAATAATTTCATCAAGGAAACACAACTTTAGTTCCATAAACCAAATCATAAGGAGAAACCCCCATGGATCTTTTAGTACAAATTTTGTTAGCCCATAAAGCAAATTTAAGTTTCAAGTGCCATGACCTCTTGTTTTCCTACAAAATTCTCTTGATGATTCTGACTAGACTCTTGCTTGATGAATCGGCTAGGCCATTACCTTGAGGGTAATAGGATGTATACTGACCAAGGGTGATATTATAATGGTTGAAAAAAATTACCATCTTCTTTGATTTGAAGGCCTAAGCATTGTCAATGATGATATTCATTGGACAACCAAATCTAGATAAGATGTTATTTTCTAGAAATTGTATGATTACTGAGTCTGTGGCTTGTCTTGTAGGAACTGCTTCAATCCACTTTGTAAAATAATCAGTGGTTGTTAGTATCCACCGATGTTGGCATGAAGATGAAGGATGTATATCACCTATAAAATCCAACCCCCACTGCTGGAAAGGATATTCTACAAATATGGGTTTCAAAGGTAATGGGAGTAGCTTTCTCTTTCCATCTAATATTTGACATTCATGACAAGCAACAATCTTATTATATACATATTGGAACATTGAAGGCCAGTAAAATCCTTCTCTGAGTATTTTATTCACTGGTTCTTTCCAATAATGATGACCCACACAGTCACCCTAATGAAACTGTTCAATCACTTTCTCAGCTTTATCCTCTAGTAGACAATTAAGAAGTATTCCACATGTATTTCCAAGATAGACTTATGTTCAAGATGCAGTATCTCATAGATTTCAGCTTGACAAATATGGATTTTTATTTTGATAATTTAGAAGGAACTCTATGATGCCATAAAACAAAAATGACATCCTTATACCAGTCTGACATAATGATTTTTTCTTCAACAGGGATCAACTCTTTATCTTCAATCACATCTTAAATTTCTGCTATAAAATTAATGTCTAGACAATCAAACTTTAATTGAGTCATCATCTTTTCCAATTCTTGTCCTTTCACCAATTTTGTAGGCCTGATCTCCAAATCATATTCCAGAAAAGTGGCAATCAACTTACTCCTCTTACCATCTGGATCAGCTTGGGTTAATATATCTTTTACTACAACATTAGGTACAAAAGAAAAAATGTGTGAATGGATGACACCCTGAAATATTTGAGTGCCTTCACCAAAGCATAAGCTTGTTTTTCCATAATGTTGTACTTCAATTTAGAATTTTCAAGTGTCCTATTGAGAAAGGAAATAGGTTGTTCATTACCTTGCTATTTTATGTGCAACAATACTCCCGCAATTGTATGTTCTGAAGCAAATGTAAAAACCAGAAATTCTTTTGAAAAATTAGGGTTTATGAGTACTGGGGCTTGAGTAAGAGCCTTCTTGATTTCTTCAAAAGAATGTTCAGCCTTTGTTGTCCACTTAATATTAAAGTTCTTCTTAAGCATCTTGGTGATATGCTTCACAATTTTTGCAATGTTAGGAATAAATCTTCTAACAAAATTCACCTTACCTAAAAAAGATTGAATTTCTTTTCTATTTCTGGGCAGGTCTATCTTCTAAATATCAATAACTCTACTTGGATCAATGTTAATTCCTACCTTTGAAATTATATGACCCAATAAATTTCCAGTTGTCAAAGAAAAAACACTTTTCGTGGGGTTCAGAGAAATACCAAATTTTCTGCATTTTTGAAGAATCTTTTCCAAGTTCTTGAGATGTTCCTCTTCTTTCTTTGAGAACACAGTGATCCGGGAAAATTTTAACAATGAAAATTTGTCTTATAGTTTAGAAACATTGGCGTATCTTACTAGTCCCAAAATTGCAAATTATAAAATGTTGGTTGATATATTTGTAAAAACATGTAAATTTCTAATAGTTTTATATATAGTATTTTACAATTGTGTAAATTTTTAAGGTAAAATAATTTTATACTATAAAATTTGGGCAAATCTTCTTTAGAAAAAAATGGAAATTGGCAAATCTTTGTTTTGGAAAAACCATGGAAAATTAGCCCACTTGCAAATATTAGGCCCTAAAATTTTCCATGACAGTGATGTCATCCAAATATACAACCAAAAATTTGTCCTTTTCTTCTGCAAATGCAATATCCATGTCCCTTTGAAATGTTGCTCCTACATTCATGAGTCCAAAGGGCATATTGGCATACATAAATGTTTCCCAAGGTGTGGTAAAAACTGTCTTCTCTTGGTCATCAGGATGTAACAATATTTGATTATAGCCTGAGAAACCATGTAACATTAACATCCTTTATGATCCTACATTGTTTTGCAATATGTGATCCATCTTGGGAAGAGGATAGTTATCCTTCAATGAGGCTTTATTCAAGTTTCTGAAATCAATACATATCTTGATCTCTCCATTTTTCTTCCTTACAGGTACCATATTAGCTAACCAACTAGAAAACCTGAATGGAACTATAATATTTTCTTCAAACAAATTTTTAATCTCCTTTTCAATCAATGGCAGAAGTAGTGGGTTAATCTTCCTCTGCTTTTGTTTGAAAGGCTTTTCATTTTCCTTTATGGGTATTATATGTTGGATGATACTAGGATCTAACCTTTCAAATCTGCATAAATCCATGCAAATACATCTATGTATCTCTTCATCAAATCAACATATTTCTTTTTTACCTCAAAAGAAAAGTACTTGGACAGATTGACACATGTAAAATTTTCTGCAGTACCAAGATTACAGGTTTCAACCTCTTCATCATCAGATTTTATCTTAGGATTGTTGGCTACATCATTATAGTGAAACAAGTTTTCAAGAGGAATTAGCCCCTTAGGAATATAGTTGTTTTTCAGCTTGATGACTTCTGTATTGGCTTTGGTTTCAGCAAACATATGTTGCTGGTCAACTTGAGTAGTTTCAAACTCTTCTTTCAATTTGAGGAATTTTTTTACTTGTTGATGATTGTCAAATATCTGCCAGCTTTTTATGTTATCATAAATGGATGGCCTATTTCTAATTTCAATCTCATATTTCTTGCTTGAATGAGTTGGAATTGTAAACTGGTGGCTGAAACAGCCAAGGAATTTTCAATACTATTATGTTTTAGGCTTGATTGTGAAATTGTGTTCTTCAAAATATTCCAGAAACTCAAGAATTAAATTTATGTATTCTCTCATTCTAATATATTTGGTTTGATAGGTTGCATTTACCTGTTTCATGACTCACTTAGAATCACCAAAAACTAAAATCTTTTTAGCACCTAAGTTTTTTAAAAATTCTAAACCCAAAGACAAAGCTTCATATTCTACCATGTTTATTTGTGCAATCAAAATTGAGCTTGCAAGACAAAAACTTACTTTTATCTCCTAGGCCAATTATCCAAATGCCAAAAACAACTCCATCTCTTCCAGTAGAACCATTAAAGGTCACGTGCCACCAACCTTCTCTGTCAATTTCTTGAACTTGTTGATTTTCTATTTGTTGATTTTTTGTTTGTTGATTCTTTGTTTCATTGGTGATTCCATTGAAAATAATAGAGGATACTAACTATGTTTCCATTGCATAAACTGGGAAATTTTGATGTTTGTGTTTGTTGTTGACCATATATGCCATTCTAGACTCTCGATATAATCTTCTATGCTCACCAAAAACAAGGATTGTGGCATAGGACATGTCCATTTGCATGGTTCCCTTGATTTTAGCAGCCCATGATTTAGACAAGAGCATACCAAATTTTGGTGGAATATCTACTACAATTATGTCCACCACTACAGATTTAGCAAGGAATTGAGTTAGAACAACCACCACATCTTTGATTAAGCCTATACATTGAACTCTCTTACAATAAAAGAGAACAAATCCTTGTAAGGTATGGTTATGTGCAAGCCCAATCTTTCCATGATGACCTTTGGAATTAAATTGTGATATTCCCCTGAATCTAATATATCATTATGTAATGTCATGTCATGAATATTTAAACTCACATAGAATGGTGGTACTTCTTCATTTTTCTCATCTTCCACTCTTGGCCCTAAGAAAATGGTAGTGTGATCTTCTTGCAGATTTAGAGTATCAAAGGGACCAACTTGAGTGTTTAGCATTTTCAAAATCTGATTCCTATATTCTCTAACCCTTAATATTTCTCCAAAGGGGACAACAATCCTTATTTTTGAAATCTCATTTTCAAGGCTAAAAACTGGTTGAAATTTTTCAATTTCTTTCTGAGGAGCATCCTTCTTTTGTTCAATAGCTTTTGGACCATCTTCTTTCTTGGGCTGATTTTTATTGGAAACTATAGGGACATTTCTATTCCTCAAGTTATATTGCTTTTACATCTCAAAATTGGCATGCTGATATCAATTTAGGTATTTTGATTGTTTTTTAGTTTCATCAGTACACATGTCATTACTAGATTCATCATGCTCTTCTTTTGTTAAAAGCATCCCTGTTTCATCCTCATCTAAACAATGCATGATTTCTTCTTCATTTTCTAGTTACGTTTCCTCTTCATCAACTAGATTTCGCTGCAAAGGGGGCCTAAGTTGCTGATCAAGCTGGTTTCTTTGTTCTCTATTGAATCTAAACTCTCCTAAAATTAAGGTTTCTTATCTGTGGTTCTAGTTGTGCAACAAGAGGATTATTTCCAAGTGTTAGTTTGTCCATAATTTTTTCCATGGTATTCATCATGATATCAAATTTTACATCCAAAGATGAAGAAGGTTGATCTTTCTCCTTTACTCTTTCTTTCCCAATATTTTACCTTTTTGCTGCAGCCATGTTAACCTCCACCTTAACAACATCATTTTGCATGTTAGCCAAAGTGGCAGATTCTCTCTCTCTTAGAAAATGGAAAACTCATAATCAAAATCTTCAACATAATGAAATTTGGGAGCCCCTGGGGGAGGTTTTATATGAGTAGGAATGGAATTATACACTTTGTTAAATATTTTTGTAAAGGCTTGCACTGATTCATTACTTTCTTTCTTCAAATTATTATATTCAGTCAATGCTTGAACATGATTCACCTTACTTTTGCATTTCGTTAAGAAACTGTCTTCTAATTGATCCCAATCCTATATACTTTCTGGCGTTAAGGCTTTAAACCATTTTTGACTTCACCAATGAAACTTTTTAAAAACAATATCATCTTAACATCTTCGTCATACACTTCCTGTAAGTCTATGAAATCATTAAATTGGTCAACATGTTATTCTGTGGTAATTCCCTCCTCATCTCCAAAAGTTTTTATTCTAGTGGACTATCCTTATGGTAGGTCATGAAGTTGAGCATGTAAGACAAGAGGAGCATATATGGCAGGGCCAACAGGAGGTGGAGGAGGAGGGACTCCTGCCATTGTAAAAGTGACAACAATAGATATACTAGGAGAAACTACAACAGGTGTGGTAGTTATCAAACTTGTATGAGTGGTAGTGAAAGCGAATGTGATTGTAGGAAAATGAGTTACAGGGATCCTCAACTCAGAAATAAAATAACTCCAATCAGGTAAAGGGATACCAATTCTTCTTTTCAACAGGAATTCAAAAGGATCAAGCTCTTTTAGTTTTTCTAAAGATTCATGTTCTAATGAAAATTCTGATGTGACAATTTCCCAAAACCTTTCTTTATCTTCTTTGGAAACAATAATTGTGGTGTCTACCCCTAATCTTTTTAGATCTAGGACAATTTATGTTAATTCGTTTTCTTATTTAGATATGAAAAGTGTTTGCTCAAACTTTTCGTAGACTTTTATGTCTTCAGTACTTTGAACCTCTAGGGGGTAAAGATGAAGACCTAAAGAGATGTGGGGTACTTGATTTTGATGAGATACCAATTCCTTTGAGAATTTTCTCTGGATCATCAACTATCTTTGGTGGATTTGGATCTGGATTTCTCCTCATGTAAATATTCTTGGGAGCCACCTTTAAGCTGAAAAAGTCAATGAAGTCGCTAAGGTAGAAGTACAACCTTGAAATGTCTGATCTTCTGCTACCTTCAAGAGCTTAGCTACTTCGAAAAGAATTACCCAGGATAATACAACTTTTGACTTCTCAGCAAACACACCAAAATGTTATCACTGAGCTAAAAGAGTTGCGGTGTGTCAGCATTCAACCCAACATAACTATTTCAAACCACTTTGACTAGAGGTTAGCCCTTCCAATCTGAGAGGGCTCTCTCAAAACATTTATCAAGTTAACTTTAATCAACTCAAAACCATAGATGACTAAATATGATTTCTTTTTAAATAGTTTTACAAGTGAAAGAGAATGTGATGGTTGCCATCATTGGGCATGGATCCAAATAAAGAAAATTATCAACAAACAACAACATTTAATGGAAACTGAGGCATGTATGGCTTTAAAATTGATGTCAAATAAACATTCACAGTTATACATAGCAAATGAAGGAAGTTGGAGCACTTGACATGAATTCCAAGTCATCAAAATACTATGAACATTGATAGCAACATAGAAAATATGATAAGAACACGTAAAGCCATAACATGAATCTCAGGTATAAAACAGAGTTTGTTGCAAATATATATTAACTGGATCAAGAGTTTACATACATTCAACTTCTCACATTATCGATCAAGCCTTTTAGAGTCAAGAAACTAACAATATATAGACTAAGACCACCGTTATTTCATTAATTACAAAAACCTTCCACTTGGGGCTAGATTCAATCAAAAATTTTAGAGACCTTATCCTACTTGACACCTATTGAGAAATATTAGGGATTTCTATTTTGCACAATTTGAATAGAAGTAGGACTTCCAACATTAATGAACTCAACAAAATTTCCTTGATAGAGCTTATTGAACCAAACTGATTTTCTGAATGTGCTAGAGCCAATGATGTGTCTCATACCATGAGGATGTTGACCTGGTTGACTTGCTGACCTATCTCCATGAAAAGTAGAAGTTGATGTGGGCACCTTTCATGACCTATAATCCATTTAGCCACCTAAATGTTTGATGTCCAAAAACTTCCAAAACATAGAAAAACAAAGTTTTGACAATTTCGTAGCAGAAAAATAGAGTTTTTAGCAGTTTCATAGAAAAATTCAGTAGCAAATTAAAAAAAAAAAACATTTCTGCTACCCCTCTTCTCTTTTTTCAAGTTCTAAGGTTTTCCTTGATGTTTTTAAGTTGAATACATGCCCTTAGAACTCCCTTTGCTGTTTTTTTAGTTTTCCTTGTCCTCCATGAAAAGCTACAATAGTTTCGTAGCAAAGTAATTTTTCAGCTACACTATGAGGAGTTGCAACGAAATTTGAAAATTCTGAGTTTTTTTTTCATGGTTTTTAGTTCCTCCTTATTACTTATAATAACTTGTTCAACTATACATAAGGTTGAATTTATTGGTTAAACATAGTAAATACAAAATTGAAAGTTTTACCATATTCAAGGAGTAACATCTATTTCAACAATAATATTGAGATTTCTCTTTTTGAGCTCAATTTTTATCATTTCAATTTGTGTTTCTAATGCTATGGCTTTTCCCTGTAACTTATTCTTGTCTTCTTTTAGCCATCTGTTCCTTCTGTACATGTGTTTCAACATCTTGTGCAAAGGCAAAGTCCTCTTTATCATCTTTTTGGATTTATCTGTAGTTTCATCGTAGAAATATATTTGCTTTGACACCTCTCTTTGCCACTCCACAAACTAAAGTTTGGAATTAATAAATTCTTATCTAACCTCTCTCAATTGTTCTTGCAGAACCTCTATTTCACTTTTTTCATGTAAAACCTCCTTGTCCTTCTTTTCTTTGATGGCTCTATTTTTTCTATAGGTGCTTCTGGTGTCTTTTCAACTTGCTGCATTGAACTTGTAATAGGTTTCCTTGGCCTAAAGATGAAACCATGTTTTTGTTTTGACAAGTCCAACTTCTTAGCCCTCTTGCTTTTCTTCTTAGATTCCATCTCGGTCACTTCTATAGTCTTCTCAATTGGGTTTTCTTCAATCTCAATAGCCTCTAGGATATCAGTTAGCGTACCCTTCCTTTTACTCTATCTTTTGGTCATCCTCCACTTGGTGTTTGTGGAAGCCTCTACTATGGGTTTCTCTGCCTCTGGTTGTTGCTCTTCTCTAGGGGTTATTGATTTAGACTTTGGATTTTTCTTAGAGGGGGTGGCAATATCTTTCTCATATCCAATCAAGAATAAGAAGGTAAGACAATATCTGTTTAACCTATTTATCTCTTCTACAACCAGTAGTTTAATGAGGCCATGGTAAAAAACAGAGTTGTCACCTTGTCTTCCATCTTTCCAAAACTTCTAAATAGATAAAATGGAATGTCTAGAGGTTACTTATCTGTGAAATGAAGTAGCAATCTAAAATGATACTGCTACACCATATTAATTCTGTCTTCACATGTGAAATATTTCTAGATGACCATTAAGAGCTTGGAAATTTTTCTTTAAGTCAACTTCTGGGAATGCCTACAGTCATATCAATCCTCTTGTGTTCCTCCTTGAGAAATTCATCATAGTTTTGTAGCTTGATCTTCTAGACTTTAAGCCTCATATTTCTTGACCTAGCGATCTCTGTAGCACACGAAATTGTGTCAAGGGACACTGCAAAGTTAAGAAGACCAACTTTCGTTTCTGTTCCAGTGAAGTTTATAGAAAAGTCTTTGGTAATATGTGCATGGAAACCCTATAAATTTTGGCAAAAACGTAGGCATCCGATGTTGGAAAATGCTTGAACGAAGGTATCATCTTCCTCCAGCAATTTCCTGTCCATGGGATCATAATGCGCCATTGAACCTCCTTTATACTATTTTCTGTGTGTCATGGTTGCAACACGTAGGGTTCCTCCTTGTCACCTTATTTCCAGCTGCAAATCAACCTAGAGATAACTAGACAATAGTGGACTCTAGCCTAGAGACGAAAAGACCTACGTGAGAGCTAGACCTGCATGAGAGACAAAAAACCAACTCCTATGACAACATGAAGCTTATGGGAGCAAAGAAAAATGCAAAAGAACAAGTTAGAAACAAGAAGCTACGTGGTGTCAATATGTAGGGAAAGTGGACAAAAGACTGGTAAAGTGCATCCGTGACCCACCATAAGACCGACCAAACAGGATTTTAAAACAAAAAGGACCGTTACTTCACCATTTAACATAGTTGTGTACTTGAGCGTAATTTCATAGCAAGACAAGTATTCAAAGAGACAAATGTGCTACGGAAGTGTCAGGAACTTTCGTAGCAAGCCCTTGGTTTACCTAACTAGAGTTGCTATGAATTTATGAAAAACTGTCAAAATGGCAATCATGAATAAATAAGCCCGACACACATGGAAGTTTGGAATTTAACTTTTATGATTGACCCTATCTGAACTTATATGGACCTCACATCATGACTTGATGACCAAAAACCTTATGATCATAAACTTTATTTTGAGAAAAATTGGAAACCATAATTAATTTGACCAACAAGCTTCACAAATTATTCCTAGGTGTTATCATGGATAACAGATGGTAATAATTCATCCAATGTGAAAATTTTTGAAAACTCTATGTCATCAGTATTTCTAAAATATAATGAAGCAAAACCTGTTCATGAAACCCCTATTTTTTGTGATTATGTTTCTTTTCCAAAAAATGAGTTTGAGCATCGATATATCTTTTGTTGGTCATGTACAAATTGGAACTACTGAGATATTTGAATAAAGGTAAATGGAATAGGGAATAGAGCATGAAGTGTAAAATAATTTTTATATCTCAAGATGGGAACAACAATGTGTTAACAATTCATCATCATGCACAATAAATGAAACAATAGGTTGATCCAAGCAACATTGTCAACTAGATTAGTTTTGGAGTTGCAAGTTAATATCCATGAGTGGGTGCATTACTTATCATTTGATTATGTTCCAATACTCCAACATTTCCAAAATTATTATGATGATATTATCAAAGATTTCTTGGAGTTATCTTTTTCTCAATGGTTTCCTCAAACAAGTAGCCGCATTGCGGACGCTATACCTACCCAATAAGGATTAACATCTGCTATCTGTTGCAAGGATTAATTCACATCCACAGATGGTGACACAGTTATAAAGATATCATGTAAATAAAAGGTATCGGCAATATAAGTTTTCAGCAATAGTGGTTTGTTTTGTATTTCCTAGATTGGATTGCAATATATTGCTCACTGGGTTGTGTTCTACGTGCAGTGATTGGGTTAACATCTACTTTGGAAATTATGGATGACACTATGAGACTGTATTTAAATGAAGTAATTGGAAATTGTATATATGTGGGAATTACACGGGAATTTTATGAGGTTTCCTGCCTTGCCTATGCAAGGTTATTGGGTTGTTACTATTTATTTGTATGTGAAAGACAAATAAAATATGTATATTTAAAAAAATTGATTAATTCATCATATATAACACATGTATCTTTAAAAATATTAATTAATTCAACATATATAACACTTATTATGAATCAAAAAAGATATATTTGTAAAAATATTAATTAATTTCATATAATAGTTATGAATCAGGAAAGATGTATTTGTAAAAATATTAATAATTTAACATGATATACAAGGCTGGTTATGAGTCTCATTCATGTAAATGATTGTATTACAGTAATGTGCAATGTTGATATTCAATTTTTTTAGAATTCATTAAATCATTTTATTATTATTAACATTCACATTGTTTTATGTAAATTTTAAATCAATCCAAAAACTTTTATATTCAAAATATTTTTTAATTTATATATAAGAAAAGAGAAAATCATTGACTCTTTTAACCAAAATTTCAATCATTAATTTACCTATATAACAAATTCTCAATTATCATCGTAACAAAGAAGAGAAATTGTCATTGTACAATTTTTGATTATTAATTTATACTAAATTAAGGAATAGTGAAGTTGCTTAATCAGTTGCTTGCTTAATCAATGAATGAATGAAGTAAAAAAAACACAAGGTGAAATTGCTTAATCAATGAATAAATGAAATTAAAAAAAAAAAAAACACAAAGAACATGTTAAGAATATTAATTTATATTAAATTAACGAATGGTGAAGTTGCTTAATCAGTTGCTTAATCAATGAATGAAGTAAAAAAAACACAAAGGTGAAATTGCTTAATCAATGAATGAATGAAGTAAAAAAAAACACAAAGAACATGTTAAGCTGTAAAAATATTTTGCTAAGATTATTTTTTTTATCATCTTACCTTCATCCAATATTAATTTATTCCAAATTAAATTAAATAATAGTTGAGTTGCTGAATCAATGAATGAATATTAATTTATTCTAAATTAAATTAAATAATAGTTGAGTTGTTGAATGAATGAATGAATGAAGCAAAAAAACACAAATATTATATCCTCCCTGACCTCGTTACTGTCATCTAAAATATAAATGATGTGTCCCATAAATTGGCCACACAAACCCCACATTGAGGTGTAACTTAATTATGCACATCAATTGATAAAGAAATAGCGCACTCCCTATTTTAAATCAGTGAATACTCACTAATGTATTGCAAGCTTCGGCAGACAATTATGTGACAGGTAAAATCCGTGCAGGTAACAAATTGTTGGGCAGAAACCGGGCATAGTCCTAGGTAACATATTCAGTTCCAACTTCCTAGTAGTAGGTTTCCATAAGTCCTTGAAGACTTACTCCTCCTCTTGTCATACCTCATTTTGGTAAGTCCATGTAAATTAAGAAATTAAAAAATTGTGACATCATTAAGAAATAACAATTTAACTGTCAAAATTCAAAATTGTGTTTTGAAGAAGCATAACGAAAACAAGCTACTGTAATAATTTTTATAATGAAAAGTTATGGTTTTTTTGGGCTTACAAAAACAATTTAATTAAATTTCGAAATTGTACCTCTAGGGGCAGATGTACCGGATAAGATAAGCATTGGGTGAAGCGGTGGATCAATGAAAAAGTGCAAATTAAATAAAGAAGTGTTTGGTGAAACAATGGATCGAAGAAGTGCAATTAGGCTCCTATATTTCTCTGATTTTCTTCTGGCTCTGATGCGCTGGTTCTGATGCCAGTTGAACCAGCTGGCTCTAATGCTAATTGAATTGAACTGGTTTTATACAATCTGTTGTAAGCCACATGAGGACGCCTCTATCAATGTGACTACATGCAAAAAGGCTCACAGACTGTCACCAAGTACCTCATCATGCAAAAACACTCACATACTATCACCACCTACCTCGTACAGTTGGTGTAGTTCATAATATTATATACAATTTGTTGCAAGACATAGGTGAATGCTTCTATGAATGTGACTACATGCAAAAACACATCTAACCTCAAAATAAAGTTTTCAAAAAAAAGTTTAAAACTTTAGAATATGATCTTCAAAAATTTATATAATGAATTTAAAGTTATAACTTTAGTTAAAGTGGTAAAGTTAATGCGCTGATCACTTTAACTTTAAAACAGTAAAATTAATACACTGATCACTTAATATAAAAAGAGGCTGCAATAAGAGGTGCATTCTTCTTACCCAATCAAATGGCAAGGAAACATTGGTTAAACTTTCTCATGCCCACTTGCACTACCTAGTGGTAGAGAAACTTTAGTTAAATGTATGATATAAAAAACTAGTCAACAACATTGGTATGCAGTCAACGGCCTACCGATCGCTATCTACCTACTTGGGCAGGTATAATAAGTATTTTTTTGGGACCAACTTCATAATGGAGTTGTCTATAATGCGACCTTTTCGGAGATTCCGGTGACGGAATCCAGCGGAAGAAATTGAGGTTAAATCTTGATTTGTTGCAGTTAAAATGGTTTTTTAACTGCATATTTGGATTCAGCACCCTGAAAAACCCCTGGTAGGCTTTGATTGTGAAGAAACTAGCTATCAAACTTGCGATTCCAATAAATTGCTGCCGGATTTTGACCAGAAAAACCCACCGGAAAGGCTTTCAAAAAGTCGCATTATAGAAAACTGCCTTCATAATGTTATAATTCTTTCCAAAAAATATTACATAATGCATTAGCTGCATGCACCTACAAAATGTTGCCGTACTCTACTAGATATTGAGTTAATTAGGCTACGTTGACTATACAACCTCAAATATAATTTGTTGATCCATTGTAGGTTGCGGTAGAACTAGCATAACTTTTATTGCGTTCATACTTTTAGAATATTATTTTTGCTTATGTTTGGTGCCATACTTAAGGTATTAGGTATTTTTGTTCCATGGTGCCTTAATTTTAATTTCCTTTTACATAGGAGTTTTATCCTATTCAATAATATCCTTTTCCTTGTTTTGAACGTGTCAAAGTTTGCCTTGAGTTTGGTTTTATTATGATTTCATAAGTAAGATATGAGTAGATTATGTTCTTGCTTCAATAATTCACCTTGGCACTAACACCAGGAAATTATTAAGGCAGAGATCAGAATTAGGAAATTGTATATCTTTACTTGCTAGAGAAGACTTTACATTATTTAGAAAGTAAGGATAGAACAATCATGAGCTCTCAAATTAAGATTTTGCCTTGCAACACCAAACAACTTAAATTTTAAATTTTGGGAATATGAGGAAAGAAGCTCAATTAGGGTATTAAATATCAAAGGATTCTTTTCCTACCGAGAGGAAGTAAATTTCAATTTCATGTTTTCAAAGCTACATCTACATAAGACCAACCAAAGGGGTTATAATGCACCATACACATCCTTGGATGTGGAGGCATGAAATTCTCCCATTTGTACTTCCTTTGATATTGTTATGTTTAAATGTTGTTCCCAATGGATACAATACAACAATATGCAAAATAATTCCACTTGAAAAGGGTATTGATAAGGTTGATTAAATTCTTGAACTAATGAATGTATAGTAGGAAACAAATATATCTACAAAAATACTACATGATAATATACAATTTCGTGATCAGGAATAATCTACAAGAATGGTTATTGGGAGATTTTCCCTACCATTTCCATTTGTGTGTAACAAAGAAATATATTTTAGTTTTAAATATGGAACTTGATTAAGGTTACACCATACTAAATCCATAGTTTGATTTTGAAAGAGATAACAAACTTAATGGAACTTTTCCTTTATTAAATAATGTATCTTAGTATAATACTATTGAAATATTATAATTACAAATGTCATGATACTTATATTCTTCATTAAATACAATGAGAATATTGGAGATATAAAAAAGGTTGTCTTTTCTCATAGATTCCTTGTTCCATATCAGAAAAGGTGCTATGAAGAAGTTTATATTTTGAGGACCATGCTCATCTTGAACACATTGAATCTTAAGAACAAAACCTCCTACAAGAGATATATGGTATGCATCCTCTTATGAAGATTGCAACATCTATAAAACCTTCTTGAACCATAGGAGGAGGTGAAAATCAATTTACAAGCAATTACCATGCATAGGGAAAGCATTATTATGATAGTTAGAAAGTTATTTATAGTAGGAACCACTCTAGAATAGATAATTGATTTCCATAATGAGGAATCCATATTATTCCCCACCATTCTAGGATCACCACAATCACTTTCATGATGTTATTGAAATATGAATAAAGTCACATTTTACCCAAAAGGGCTCTCACCAACCAAAGAAAATTTAATGTAGTTGGCTACCATTTTAAAGTAGGACCTTGGTGACATGAAATTAGTAAGATGTAATACTAAGGCATCTGAATATGTGTGGGTTCCTATTAATTTAAGCATTATCTTTCTATTGAGTGCTACATGCTAAGTTTTCGGAATCAATTCATGAAAACCAAATTCAAACTTTATTGATGATTTATGTCTATATGAATTCTCTATAATTGAATCCTACTATAAAGGATTTCTCATTCATCGATAGTTTTCAATTATATTTTTCTACATTGGAAGCTAGCTTAAGCTAGGAAGGATTACTTAATTTGAAGGATAAACCTAATTCTTGTTTGAAAATTGGTTAAAATAGTGGTCATATGATTGCTTGTTGATTTCATTGATTATATTCATTATATCTTGCTCAACTCATCATAGTGTTATCTGATGAATGCCTTGTATGATGAAATCTATTATTGAAGATTTTTCACCCATGAGAAAAGAAGGACGAAGCTTGAGAAAGATAACATTTTTGGAAGATTTGATATATCCATGGAACATGCCAATTGGAAACCTTAGTCACAAATCTACTTTGAAATCATTCTTTGAAATTTTATAATTTTTTTTATTTTGATTCCTTCCATTTCTTCTAGGATAGTTAAAACTTTACTTGTTCTCTAAATGATTTTCCTACATAGGTACTTATGTCAAGTTGATATCATGTACTTGACTTTAATTAGATATACTATTCTTTAAAGACACTGACTCAACATGAGAATGTTTACGGTCTAAAATATTTTTCAATACCATGTCCATTGCATATAGTTGGAGAGAGCATGATAACCTTATGTAAGGTATTGCGTAATGGTGTAGCTCTATTAGTTTAAACATTTATATGACAACTTGCATATGTGCCTACACATAGATGATGATTAGGCAAGATTAAAGTGTTGAATTGTGATGACAATATGGATATTGATATCTACTCATGAAAATGAGAAGGGCATTAGGTCCAAATGCAAGAAGAAAACAATAATTTAGTGAAAACTATGTGACTACGCATTTGGTCTTAATCCCTTGTAAAATATCATAATGAGACTAGAGGTGACAATCTCAACAACTGTAATCATACTTCCGGATAGCTATAACTATTGCTTAAAGGCCTGAGCAAAGGATATAAAGAATGGTCACATATATCCTATAATTTTTGGTTTAAATTTAGATAAATATTTATTCTTAATATATTTCACAATGATAACCCTATACCTCAATGAACTTCACTCGAAGTGAAAAATCCACTAGGCTAAAGATAATATTATAATAAAGCAAAGAAAAAATGAAGGGGAAAAGGAGACATCATTTAGTTCCTAACTTTATTCTACCATAAAGCCACAAAGATTATTTGGTATGAATTGAACAATCAAAAGAGAAATTTAATTCTCAAACTACCTAGTTTTTAAATCTAATTTAGACAAGTTGTTGTGTGCCGTCAATATTTTCCAAGAGGCTATGATAATAGTTATTACTTTATGATGCATGAATTATTTTCAAGCCAAACATAGTGCTAACATTGTTTCTTTATTTTTAGAATATTTTCCTTGTGTACTACCTATATTTTACCATCTTTCTATTAAGGTTTGACCTTTTAGTTGTAGTTTTCTATTGAGTTTTATATATTTCTTTTTAATTGTACAATTGGATTTGCATCCCACCTTGGATTTTGAATGTGGCTAGAAGTTTTGTTGGAAATATTTCTTCCCCTAAAGATAACCTAGATTTTTGTTTCATTTTATTTAATTTCATTGATTATCTACATGTTTCCTAGCCTTATTATATCATGTTGGTAGAATCATGCACAAAACATATTCTTGAATTTGTGTGCATTTCTTTCCTATTTTATGAGATGAACTAAGGGGCCATACTAAATATAAATTAGGGATGATTTTGGAATAGTGTTAGAGTAACCAGACCATACCTTAACAAAATGACTATTTAGGAGTTTTCCTAGCTTGGTGGTTCGTGAAAAGGTCTCATGTAATGGGAACCCACCTAGACACTAAGCAATTTCTTGCTTTAAGGGTGAGAAGTTGAATTTTGTAGGGAAAAATTAAAAGAGATTGTTCAATTATCTAGTTTCAATAAAGCTATAAGACAATCATAATAGCTTGAAATACACCCTATCACAATTTAAAATAAAAAAGGACATTTTTTCCTCCATCTATAAGATGTTAAGCATCTATTAAATTTACTGGGAAGGAATGGGAAAGAAATCATAATCAAATTAGGGGACATTCAAATATATCCAATAGGGCTATGAATGCTTACTTTTAGTGGAGCAGGGTCAGTTGGGGCTACAAACAATCATAGGTAGTGGAGCAACGCTTGAGGGATAATATATTCTTCGCTGGTGAAAATAATTTATATCTCAATTTTGTATCATCGCTATAATGAAGGTCATCCTCGATGGATAATGTAGTTTAAGGAAATAAATATCATCATCATTCATCCTCTTAAAACCATGGATGAGTTCCATTAGATGGCCTGCAAGAATCACCAATGAATCCACCATGATGAAAGGTTTCACGTAACTAATTCCCACTTATTCTAAAATGACCCTAAACGTAAAAATGTTATCATATAGATTTCATGCTCATGATTTACGGTGGATTAGTAGAGATTATTGCTTTGTCTAATGTATCACCAATTGTTGAGGCCTTAATAATTCACCCAAGTCCGCTAAATTCAGGCCCCTCCTAAATTTTTTCAAATCAAATATTTTGGTTTCTTATTCCATTAACCATCATCTATTTGTTTTTAATTATTGAACATTTTCTATTTGAATGTGTGATTCTTGCTTAACTATATGTTGTTTTATTCTAGAGTATGGAGGTAGGTCTTGTCAAGCTTGTTTGCATTGCAAGCAATTCCATTTTCATGTGCTTTTTGTGCCTCTTGGTTCTTTGACTAACCCTAACCTATGAAAGTTCCATATACTATCACTTTGGTTGATTTTTGCATCCACAAGGCATAAGTTGGCTTTGAAGTTTTTCTCAAAAAGAATTATCATTTCACCAAGTTCCCTCGGTGTTAGTTGGATATTTTCATAGGCTAAAATATATAGGATGCTAATGGATAACCCTACTTTTAGTTGGAATCTTGAAATCTTTTATAACTCAAATGCCAAAGAGTTGAGAGGACCAAATTCAAATAAAATTAGTAGCAAAAATGGGGCTTCCGCACTAATTTTCTACCTCTAGGACAAGCCTACTATAGGTTTTATGGAATTATGAACCAAATGCAACTAACAAAATCTAAATTTGGGGTTAAGATGTACAAGAATTCACACTAAAGACTCACCATCAAATGAGTCTCATTAATTATGAAAGCTAAGGAAATGATCTCAAATTGGGTTTTATGACCACTCATTAGAAATTCCCACCTATATTTTCGACACTACAAAAGAAAACATCTCAATTAGATATCACATGAGAAAACTACATGTTTTCCAAGTTAAATCTAGCACTAGCAATGAGGTGAAAGCTATGAGCTTCAATAATAGCATAAACACCAACTAGTTACCAAAGTAAAGGCATATACAAAAGTAACATCAAATTTTCATGGAGTTGTCAATGCATAAATAAGGATGGCCCCTTCTTATTCTTATTCTTATTCTTCTTCTATTACTAGAGGTTGGTCTCGTACTTGTGTGACATTCGGAAAATTTTCACTGCTACCACAATAACCCCTACTTAAACTACGCTACCCCAAATACATGCCCACATTTTAGACATTACAGGGGATTTGAACATGGGACCTTGTACTCACATTTACTTCACATTCAAATGGCTTACCAAGTGAGCTCCCTTCGGGGGGTTAGGAGGGCCACTTATTTTAAGTAAAATAAGAATTTGAATTACAATAACCCTTAGAAAAAACATACCACTTATCCACTTATATGCGTGGCATAAGGTGACATTTGAAATATAAAGTAAATTATTGAAAAATGTGGAGTAAGTTTTCATTCCAATGTGTTAAGGAAGCATATAAGATGACAAAAAAATTACTTTCACACATATAATTTTGGGAGGTAAGATATGGTGCACATGAATTCTAAAGGCATATAACATAGGGCATGTCACCGCTATTTTATTTTTGGTGACATACAAGAAAGTATCATAACTTTAAAAAATTCCAACACCAAAGTTTTTTTAAGTGTGATATGCACATCACACCAAATTTTTTTATCAAAATTTTTTAAGTTGCACATTAATCCAAGGGGTTTTATGGTATTTAAGGTAAAAAATTTGGTGAGATGTGACAAAGATAAAGTGTTTTAGATAAATATTTTTCAAATGTGCACACCATTCCAAATATTTATGCTATGAATAAGACAAGTTTCATGAGAGGCACACATAAGAAACTTTTTAAGTAAAGGGTACCTTAATCCAAAGTTTTAAAGTTTATGCATCATGCCAAAGGTTAAGGGGACATCAAGACAAAGATACAAAAAGATTTGATTTTTTTGCATCACACAAAGATTTGGAGAGAGTGATATATCACATTTAAGATTTAATGTTTTTTTTTTCTATTTTTATTCCTAGTTAGTTAAATTTTTGTTTATGCATGCTTGTTTCATTGCGCTTTGTGCAATCTTGACAAATAAAAAACAAAGTGGGAAATGCTTTCTTTTCTACATGTGTTCTTTGTTGTGCACTCTGTGTGATATCAATAAAATAAAAATATAAAAAACACTTGCATTTTCTAGGTACGCTAACTGAGATCTAACCTCATTATTGTTGTGGTTTGGATTTTTTTGTTTTTACTTTTCCACAATTTCACTTGTTTTTTGTATGCATCTGTGTTTAATTTTTTTTATGGAAAAACAAGGGTGTTTTGGGTAAGCACGTACTTCAAGGAAAATATAAAAAAAATCCTTCATCCAAGTTTTTATATATCTTGCCTTAAATCACTTGGTTGAAGGTTACCTTGTTTATTAAGAGTTCTTGAGTTCAAGGTTGTTTTTTTTTTAAAGTTATTTTTTGAAAAATTTCATGCAATATTTAGTTATTTCATAATGTTATTGTATAGTGTATTCCACTGAAGTTATTAAGTGAATCACTATCAACTAAAAGTGATTCTCACTTATTCTATAAAAGTTGGTTACTTCATAAGTTATCATTTGTAAAAGTGAGTTTATAGGAAACATTAGAGAAGAGATGGAATTTTTTAACTCAATAACGTCATTGTGCATCTCTCTCCATTATTTGATTCAACCTCTACTTGCCATGTGGCATTTTGGTCACCTTTTTAGGGCATGACTGTCACATCCAAAGGCAATTTCAATGAATTTTTTTTTAAACATTTTTATTATTCTTTTGAAATTTTCCATCCAGACAATTTTATTTTATTTTTAATCCATATTACCTACCATTATAAACTTGAATAAATTGGAGGGGGGGTGTGGGTTGAATTAGTTTAGTATATTTATGGAAATTAAATTTTGTTTACTTTTCAATGGTTAACATAATTATTAATGAGCAACTTAACAAAGAAAAACACCAAACTTATTTTTGAAATGCTAGAAAATGCCACATACAATGAAACATATAAATTTTCCATCCAGACAATTTTATTTTATTTTTAATCCATATTACCTACCATTATAAACTTGAATAAATTGGAGGGGGGGTGTGGGTTGAATTAGTTTAGTATATTTATGGAAATTAAATTTTGTTTACTTTTCAATGGTTAACATAATTATTAATGAGCAACTTAACAAAGAAAAACACCAAACTTATTTTTGAAATGCTAGAGAATGCCACATACAATGAAACATATATGTTTGAAAAATTCTTGAAAGAATTGGGTTTGTATGAGAATGAATACATTGATGCCATAAAATGTAGTTTAAAACAAAAAATAATTATGCTGAAAAGAAGACCAACTGAAATATGGACAAGTAGTTTTTGTCATCATATAAAAACAATGTTGAATGCAAACATAGATGATCACTTTGTGTTTTATTTTTATGTAGTAGCCAAATAATGTATCTTTTACACAAAAAAAAAAATTGATAGAACCATGATAAAAAATTTTAAACATATCCATGAAGAATATAAAAAAAAAACCTTGAATTGTACAAACAATTTTCCGACTTGGAAAAGCTTTGCTAAATTTGTAACAAATATCTACACAACAAATTGTGTGTATTGTTTTGACTATTCCTTTCTATACAAGTTCAAGAAAATGTAGAATCATTGATACTTCTCCCAAAGATAAAAGAGTTTCTATCCTCAAATTACCAAAATAATTATTGCAAGAACTAGATTATTCAGTGGATGTGTTATGCACTTCAACTATTGATTGTTATTTGTAATGGCCTTCAATTATTGTACACTTTTGTTTAGTATATTTTGCATCAAGTTATACAAAAAATGGAAAGAAATGAGAACATGGTGATGTGTCATTTTTCATAAAATTTGTGAGATATAGTGAACATAAGGACACAGACAACTCTTATCAAGAAAATTTCATGCTATATTTGCTATATAGGCTTCATGAATCTATTTTTAAGCATATGTAATCTAGTTGGACGAATGTCTATTTGACCCTAAAAGAAGCCATATGAAAAAATGAAAAAGAATTCACTTATATAGTTCCTAAAGTGTGGGGTGGCCTTGATCTCACACCAAACATTGTTGAACTAAATGATTATGGAGATTTCAATAGAGATGTGATGGAAGAAAGTAATTTAATTTCCAATGGTCTCTTCTCGAACAAAAGTAAAGAATATGAGGAGTAAAATATTGATACTTCCACTATTTTCATTGACTGAAACACATAAAAACATTTGTTTATAAACTTTATGATATTGTAAAACAACTACATATACTAGAATATGAATAATTGTATAGCATAAGAAGAAAATTGAACAAAGAACAAGCAACAATAGTAAAATATATCTTGATTAAGAAGAAACAAAATCCCTCAGAACAATTATATTCTTTTTTTGGGAACTGATATGAGCAAGGCACTGAAAAGACATATGTTTTAAGAGCAATCTTCCAATCTCTTCTGTGCATGTACAATAAAAAAGTTGAATATGATCCACTTACTTTACAAGGAGTCATAATAGATTATACAGGAAAAATAAACTTCAATTTTTGTGGTGTCACATTGAATTCTACCTTTTCCATTCCTTTTAACTAATCTAAATACTTTCCTTTAAATAATCAAAAGCTAGATACATTGTCTAAACACTTTGAACATCTTTCTGTCATGCTTATCGATGAGATTTCTCTTGTCAGCTCTACACTTTTATACCATCTTGATAAATGATTACGTGAAATAAAACATATCCCTACTAAAGATTAAATTTTGGGAAATGTTGAGTTTTGTAATGTGTGGGTGACCTGTATCAAGCACCAACTGTCAAAGACCTCTTGAATATTTGAAACACCTCAATGTTGAATAAAGTGGACAGTGCCATATACTTATTTGGCCAAGAAAAGTAAAAATTCTATTTTTTCATATTCTATGCATAAAAAAAGACCATAGCTTTCCATTTCAATATTGAACCAAATGTGATTGAGATTATCAACAAAAATCGCTTAAAAAGACACCACCAATCGATTCCACATATTTCATAATCTATTTTGCAAAAAACCAAACATGTGTAGCGACATAATAAAAAAAATTTGTCACATGTGGATACAAAGATAATAGTCCTTGAAGCATTTAAAAAGTTGGAAGAATTCAAACAAACTTTGCCTCTTAAGAAAAAACAACGATGTTGCCACCGAAAATACTAGTAAAAATAAATATGCTAGTTGAATTATGATGTTGGAAACTACGACATCAGACATGGCCTTATTAATGTTACCGATGGAATATTGAAAACTTATTCTTCAAATAGAGAAAAATTTGGAGAAGACGTAGTTTGGACAATATTTTTTATTCATCTATCGAAAAATTACAAACAAAAAATTCCAAGGATTATATGATACAAATATTGAAAAAACATGGACAACAATGTTTCATATTACAAATATATTTCCATCATTTGGAAGCAAAATTCATTGCAAAGTACGAAAACAATTTCTAATACAAGTAGCTTTCACTAAGATAATTCATAGAGCACAAGGATTGACTTTATAAAGACTTATGTTTTACCCAAGTAACATTAGAACATATGGGCTAGTATACACAACTCTTTCATGAGTGAAAACCATGGATTCATTATTCTTGCTTAAAAATTTAACACAAGACGTTTCTAAACAAAGTGCTCGACTGAAAATGCATCATGGAACTTTGATTTTTTTCCTAATTATTTTTCAGATACCAATGTACTTACATTGGTATCTCTAAGAACACGTATCTTGCGTACACATCTTGATGATATTCAAGTAGACGAATACATTATGAACAATATGGTTATTTACTTCCAATAAACATGCAAAAATTGTCTATTTAGCGAACATAAGTTTCCCGAATTCAATTTAAATTCATCATACTTTGTTCATGATGTTCATATTTTCATAAAAGAACACATAAACATATTTGAAAACAAAAAAACTTCAATGAAAAATTTGAGCTTGTGATGTCACAAATCTATGTGATATGACCAATTTGCATAATGAACATATATGTTGCTTCTTTTACTCCTGTCTTTACTATCATTGAAATAATATCGATTTCCAAATTATATATTCTTCATGACCACTATATTTTGATTATTATTGGTGATTTCAATATTGACATGCATTCAAATAACCAAAGAAAAAA
>APFE030207492.1:0-10672 GCA_000404065.3 Pinus taeda
CTCATTTATGCAATCGATAAGGCTATTTTCCGCTGTAGCTGCTTCTTCCACTGCTTGCTCAGCCTCCCTGATCTGTGAATCCCATTTATCGAAGAGCATTTCTTTATGTTTGTCATTTATTATTGGTGCGCCTGCTCTTTTTCCCTCCTATGTTTCCTGCCAAGCCAAATATTCAGTAACTCGTTTATCAGCTAAATCATAATCATGTCGTAAATCTATGACTTGATTAGTGATTGTATCACTTATTTTGCAATACGAGTTCCATTGCAATATTTTTTGGCTTAGTGCTTCTTGTTGCTGAAGTAATTGCTCATTCAGGGAAATGGATTCCGTGATGAATTCTGTGAGCTTGGGATCATCGTTGTGCATTTCCTGTATATCGTGTAATTGCTTGTCTTTCTCTACCAAACTGTTCTGATAGCCTATCTGCATCTGCTGGAATTCCTGTTGTAGTCTTTCAAGCTGTCTCTGCGCTTCGTTATTAGCATTGGCTTGTTGCAGCTGTTGCTGCAAAACTTGTATTAGGTATTTTTTCTTTTAGCAGTTGTTGTACTTTAGATGCTTTATCAATAGTTGCAGAGGCATAAGCTCCTGCAATTTGGGATAATTTGGTGAGGATTCTTAAGTTGGATCAGTAGTAGGATCTCGCCCAGAGGAAATCCATTGCTCTGCGGTCCATGAGATTCACGTTTTCCAATTTCCTCTTCTTCCTTTGTCTTCTTAATACTGCTTATGTTTTGCAGACTTGTAAAATACATCAAGAGGAAGCGAATTCTCCTCTATCTTGGGCTACAAGTTCTCACAGGATGGGGTAATAGGGATGTGTTCCATGTCCGAGATATAGTCGATTATTCCTGTGACCATTTATTCTGTTGCCTGTACATTACCTTCAAGTGTCTTCACGCTTTGGCCTTCAAGGTTGATCATATCATTGAAGTTCTGCCATTCTTTGTCTAACTCTGTTCTATCTAATGGTGGCTGACCGATGAGAATGGGAGGATCTTCTTGTGGAGAAGTTAACACCTGTTGTTGTTTAGGCTCTTTTGATTGGGCAGTATCCCTTACTGATCCTTCGCTTTTGCCATGGTCACTTTCGTATTTTTTAGAGTGTTCTGATATTTCTTTCTCAGATTTGGATTTAGATTTACTTGTATCAAAACTTTCACTGAGGCTAATGCTTGGAGTCGATTCCCTTGCGGGTTCTAGGCTTAGCTTTTCTAAAGGGATATTGGCTAGCCTTCTTTCCCTGTATGTCTTGAATCTCTGAAACTCTGTTGGAGAGAAACACGTTTGAGCCATATTTAGAATTTCTTCAAGCATGATTTTTTGTTGAAACACATCATCAAAAGGATCCGCTTCTTTGATGAACACTTTTATTTTAACCGCGGTAGTGAAATTCTTAGCTACATCGTGAGGGTCAAATGATCTTGTTGTGAATTTGAATAATTGCAGACAGGTTATATTTTTCACTTCTTTGAAAGTGTGACCTATATCAAACAATGAGAAGGCCCCACAGGCTACAGGAAATTGTGGCCATATAGCTTTCTTCTTATCCTTTAAATCCTTAGTCAAACCTCCCTCTCCGTAGGTTTGATAAGCAATTTCCCTTGCCAAGAGTTTATCGGGAACATACAAAGGTAAGATTTGAGGGGAAGAGGCACTTCCGAAGACTCTAACATATGTAAACAATTCCTCTCCAAACCATTTTGCGACTGTTTGTATGTCTACTTCTGCTTCTGGAGAGCATCTTGGAGCATCTTTTTCGTACAATGTCTTGTAGAGGGGTAACATGACTCCATGACAAATTTTGTAGAAAAATGGGGGGGAATTTAGAATCGCACAACTATTTATGATAAACAGGAATGGGTAGAGGGTCTTGAGTTGTCCATTTCCATCCCATTACAGGAAACTTTGAAACATAGCAAATTGCATCCATCACATATGCCGATAGATAAAATGAGGGATAAATTCTTTGGGAAGTAGTTCTTTTAGACCGGTAATTTACAATGGAAGTAGCTAAGGTATCTGACAGTATTCTAGACCAATCCAAAATAATAGAATTAACGACAGCATCCAACAATGGTAGCCAATCGGATGGAAATTTGTTAATATCTGGCCTCCCATAAAGCCTACAGATCACAGCAGTGGTAAAGCAATATGGGGAAGTGAGGGAACCAGTACTATACATACAATGTTTATCCTTTTTCAGCTGTTCATTCCTCCTTGACCAGTATTTAGTGGATTCTGCTAGGTCTTCATTTTCTTTGGCAAACTTCTCCATGAATTGTTTGTTGTAAATCACCTGAGGTTCTGGAAAATGATACATAAGTTTCAAATCTTGTTGAGCAAATGAGTTGATAAGTCCTTGGCCCTGAGTTTTAAATTGTCTGTTTTTAATATCGGCGCTATCCAGTACCCACTTAATCATGTCCGTGTAGGGGAGAATTTTGGGTCTTGCTACTATCTGGTGCAGGAATGAATAAGCTAAGTCTGCAACTGATGCTTCAGACGACCTTGATGAGCCTGCAGTAGCCAAAAACCCCATTACCTTAGGATCCTCTTCTTCAAGTAGATTATACATGCCTTCCCAGGTGGAAATACCCGCTTCTCTGTTGCATGCGATTTCTGTGTATAGCTTTTCTTTCTTCGTTCCTGCAGTTTACAAGTAAGGTGAGAGTAATGATAAGAATAGTGATGAGAAAGCTTTAAATGATGAAGACATGCAAAAAGTATACCACCTTACGTGAACTGGCTCTTCGATAAACATGAAACAATATTTCATTAACGACTGGCAACTACCTTATTAAGAAGCATTAAACCGCATAACCAGTTCGTTTTATGGAAAAAGATTTTTCTTGAATATTGAGCCCGAAAAATATGTGATGAAGCGATTTTACGATTTACTTTGCAATATTGCAGATCACTGCATCGCATAATCGCAGATCACAATATCGCAAGTCTTTCTGTTGTCCTATTGTGAGATTACTTTGCCACTCTATTGCAATGTTGTGATATCGCATGGTCGCAATATCGCATGTCGCATGATTTGTAAGATATGCACATTTTGTGTTTAAGAAACTTCTTGCGAAGCAAGATTTTGCAGTATCATTGTTGCATATCGACATTTTCTGTGGTTTTTATTATAAGTGAGCTTCTAAGACCTGCGATGTGATATATGTTTATCCTTATGCAATTTCGCATCGCATTCTCGTGATTTCGGAGTTTAGCTTGTAATTAGGCATACTATTATCCTTTATGCGATGTGATATCCTTTAAGGAGTGATTTTATCTTCCTTCATCACAAAACTTAAGTTTTTTAGATTTCACAAGGGTCTTTTCTTAAGTTCATGATGGTAAGTTTTATTAACAAGGAAGTACAATCACTAATTGAGTTTCTTTAATTTTTCGGCAAAGGGTCCCCACTTATTTAGTATTAGTCATAACACTAAATAAGAAGGGGGGTTGTTGGGTAGTCACAACAAATGCACACTATGTGTATGTGCACATGATTGAGGGGAAAGAATTTGGTGGTTATCTGGTATGGAAATTAATTTGGAGTTCGTGCATAATAAAGACATAAGTGGAAGCTAAGAATTGATTAAAGGATAATTATTTGTATCCTCTTTCAGTTTTAGTATGCATGTGATTTATGGTTTTGGTCTATGATGATTCGTGTGATATATGATTGGGTTATGATGGTTACATGAGATTTATCATTTCAATGGTTATGATTTGAGCTAATCTGATGTAATGTTTTTATACATGTGGATTGGTCAAATGTGCTAGTTTTACTTGTGACTAATGCACGAAGACTGTAGGAAGCAAGTGTTCGGCAAGAACATAAATGAATTGGAAGAATATGCATTTCTTCCTATTATATAAATACAATGAAATGAGGAATTGTAGTTAAATGGAAGGCAAAATTAACCTGTAGTTACTCAAATAATAATACTAAATCAAGTTATGACATTAGTTGTGCTAAACAAAATTATGTTTCTACATCTAGAGTCTCTTACAAAATCGACTGAAACAAATGTTACAGGTAGAAATGGAAGAAAATATATTGATAGAAATCCTTTGTAACCTATATATGGGAAGATCTGATTCACGTGGTCAGGTGATGGGAACCTACAAATTTAGAAATAACTACCTGTGAACTAAGTAATAAATTGTAAGATGTAGTAATACACCAAGGACAACGTAAAATTAAGGGGGGGAGTATGTAACACCCCTTTGTTGTATATAACACTTTGTTTCTATCATGTCGAACCTAAGCTAAGACTGAATTGTAACATAAAATAGTCTGAGGTGTAACAATGAAAGTAAATGCTTTATTATTAAATAAATAAAGATAATTTAATCACTTGGGAAATGAGACACCAAGAGATGAGATTCTTGCCAAATCAAATCCCATTGGTGAATGGGAATGGATAATTATTTCATGATAAGACTTGTAAATGAATCTTACATAACCTTAATGAAAAGGGAGATAATATCCGTTATGCTTCTTAGCTTGAGAAATATGTTAAGTTTAAGAAAAAAATAAAAGCCTTGTAGAAGAGAAAGACAAGATTTTATGGGAAAAGCCTCACGGGAGAGAAAGGAGAGAAAGAAAAATGTAAAATCCTTACAGCAGAGAAAGGCAATATTTTACGGGAAAATCCTCATGGGAGAGAAAGGCAATCTTTTATGGGAAAAACCTAGGCAAATGGATAAAAAGATCCACAATAGTGGGACGCTACTAAAGGAAACCATATCATGAAAGAGTCCATTAAATACCCATTGAAGAGATCAACAAGTTGAATTTGATCAATGGGAAAGAACTCTCGGCTCGGGGGTGAACTAGAGGAAGCTAGTTCTAGGTTGGGTGGTGGTGCTCAATTTTCCAAGGAACATTCATTTAGTTAGTCTAGTTTGATTCAAATGCATAGGATGTTATGTATGTTGTCTCCTAACTCTTTGTGTTGTCAAGTCTTTAAGCATATGAGTATAAGTGCATATGATATCCTTGTGTTAATGGTGTTGGACACACCAACATGTCAGGGGATCTCCACGATAAGAAGTCCCAACTAGACCTCAGACCATTTGGAGTAGGAGTCCCAACAATGGGTAGTACAATGTTGCCTTGACTGTGGTTGTGCATAGAGGTAAGTAAGATTTCCATGTTGGAAGCAAGGGTGTGACCTTGCAGCAAGTCAGTGAAGGTGCATGAAAGGCTCTAACACACATAAGGGGAGAGGAGTGTGCCCCCTAGAACCCTGTAATACCATGCAACTTCAAAGGGAGCAGAGGAGCTCAAAGACATCACAAGATGGAAAGAAGGATAGACAACAATTGAAAGTGATGAGCTATACCAACAACACACTTCGATAAGACTCAAATAAACACATATGGAATAGTCCATACATACATACGTAAATTATAACTACATATACCATTAGAGTAACCAGGATAGCCGAACTACAATAACAATATATGCATGAAATGTGTTGGCTGTGTTATATTAAAAGAGTGAAAGATCCAATCATACATACAACCATGACAACCACTAGCGCTAATACTGGAACTTTACAGTCACTACTGCCTACAAATCCAAAGAGATGTACTCACTCTGCACTATGGAGAAGCCAATGCTCATTACAATACACTCCAAGCGTTCTCTAAGTTGATGTTTCAATGGCGGTGTTAGTGTGAGGAGTCTTTATACATCATGCATATCACAAAATATTGCATTTTCAACCTTTGGAAATTTATCCAATATGTGTGAATATTGTTGGTGACACTACATATTAAACCTAATCAATTAGAACCATTCTATTGTAGAATTGCGGTGAGCTAAACAAAATATGGATGGCATATTTTAACCAGTTGGAATTATTAGTTTCTTTAACTTGAAAGTTTGCATTACTGCCTTCAAGTTAGTAATGTTGCATAGTGAATTATGGTTAGACACATATGCATGAATATTAAATATCATTATGAATGGATTAGAAATATGATGGATGATAATTTTTGGATTAGCATAGTGACATCTATTAGAAGGTCATGTTTCCCTTTATTGTTAGTATGGAAAAATCTATTTTAATTCACCTATATGTATTTTATGAAGGATATATCCTTATGTTCTATGCTTACTCCTAATGAGTCACAGTAGTAATTATGACCAAAGTCATAGCCCATTCTATAGTTACTTATGTGATATTTTGTGAATGTAGTGGTGCTTTCCTAAACCAATAATGGGTACGAATATTCTAATTGTTACATGATGAATTTGAGTTCGTTATTAAATACGCATGCACACTCTTCATTCACATGTAGCTTACTTATATAAATAATTTTGGTTTTACATTTGAAATATCGATAGATAGTCATGTTTTTATAATTGTATACATTGGTATGAAATGTTTGAATTATAAACAAAAATGATAATGATGTTTTATATCATTTACATATGTTATCACATGGGTAATAACAATAATAGTTTGGGTTTGTGTTTATAAACATGGTTTTGTGGATTGATACCCATGGGTTTTGGGACAAAAAGAGTAGTTGGGAATCAATACCATGGTTTTGTGAATTTATTCCCATGGTTTTGCATTTGTTAAATACAATAATAGTATTGTTTGCAATAGTAATTATGGTATTTCATGTGAGAAATGCAATAATAGTTATGGTTGTGCATTTGATATTGCATTTATAAACAAAAATGTTAGTTGGGGTTATTGATTTTAATTTTATTTATGCATGTACAAGAATGTGTTTTCCTGCAAACATATAAAATATGTAGAAGTTATTAGTAATTTTGACATAAAAATGATAGCATATAGAGATTGAATATTTGAGATAGAGATATTTAAATTCTCTCAAATTGTATTTGGATTAAAAATCCTTAATTGTTATGCAACCAACTCACAAAATAGAAGAACAACTAGATCAAAAACTTCAAAAAAAGCCTCTTCGAGGGGGAAACCTCCTTTACATTAAACAAATAAACAATTCTTGGATGATACAAATAACAAAACCTCATTTCTATATATAGTAGTCTAAGGGGTCACAATGTAATCGAAGCATACATAACAATAATAACGTAAGGGCACAACAATAATGATAAGGGGCTACAATGACAATAGTAATGGGGGAATCTCCCATGTGGAATCTTCAATGGGTAAGTTCTTCCACTTGAGGAGATACTCTGAAACTGATTGATTTCATAGTTGTCGAGTTCTTGTTTCTATGATTTCTTTAGGTTCCAATATGATTTTTCCTTCCTCATCAAGTTCTGGAAATATTTTTTGAACTGGAAGCTTGTCACCTATAACCTTCTTTCAACATGAAACATGGAAAACTGGATGCACTTGGGAAGATGCAGGAAGTTTCAATTTTTATGCCATAGTACCAATCTTTTACAACACTTTGTATGGACCATAATACTTTGGTGATAATTTATTATACTTCTTAGCTTGCTTGAGGGACATTTGTTTGTATGGTTGTAGCTGTAAAAATACCCAGTCACCTACATCAAAACTTGTTTCACTATGATGTTGATCTGCCTGTTGTTTCATTCTAAGATCGCAATATCTCAGTATCATAGATCGCAATATCGCAAGTCTTTCTGTTGTCCTATTGTGAGATCGCTTTGCCACCCTATCACAATGTTGCGATATCGCATGGTCGCAATATCGCATGTCACATGATTTGTAAGATATGCACATTTTGTGTTTAAGCAACTTCTTGCGAAGCAAGATTTTGCGGTATCGCTATTGCATATCGGCGTTTTCTGTGGTTTTTATTATAAGTGAGCTTCTAAGACCTGCGATGCGATATATGTTTATCCTTATGCAATTTCGCATCACATTCTCGCAATTTTAGAGTTTAGCTTGTAAGTAGGCATACTATTATCCTTTCTACGATGCGATATCCTTTAAGGAGTGATTTTATCTTCCTTCATCACAAAACCTAAGTTTTTTAGATTTCACAAGGGTCTTTTCTTAAGTTCATGATGGTAAGTTTTATTGACAAGGAAGTACAATCACTAATTGAGTTTTTAAAATTTTTCGGCTAAGGGTCCCCACTTATTTAGTATTAGTCATAACAGTAAATAAGAAGGGGGGTTGTTGGTGGTCACAACAAATGCACACTATTTGTATGTGCACATGATTGAGGGGAAAGAATTTGGTGGTTGTCTAGTTTGGAAATTAATTCGGAGTTCATGCATAATAAAGACATAAGTGGAAGCTAAGAATTGATTAAAGGATAATTATTTGTATTCTATTTCAGTTTTATTATGCATGCCATTTATGATTTTGGTCAATGATGATTCATGTGATCTATGATTGGGTTATTATGGTTACATGAGATTTATCATTTCGATGGTTATGTTTTAAGCTAAACATGGTTTTGTGGATTGATACCCATGGTCTTCGGGACAAAAAGAGTAGTTGGGAATCAATACCATGGTTTTGTGAATTTATTCCCATGGTTTTGCATTTGCTAAATACAATAATAGTATTGTTTGCAATAGTAATTATATTATTGCATGTGAGAAATGCAATAATAGATATGGTTTTGCAATTGATATTGCATTTATAAATAAAAATTTTAGTTGGGGTTATTGATTTTAATTTTATTTATGCATGTACAAGGATGTGTTTCCTTGCAAACATATAAAATATGTAGAAGTTATTAGTAATTTTGACATTAAAATGATAGCATATAGAGATTGAATATTTGAGATAGAGATATTTAAATTCTCTCAAATTATATTTGGATTAAAAATCCTTAATTGTTATGCAACCAACTCATAAAATAGGAGAACAGATAGATCAAAAACTTCAAAAAAAGCCTCTTTGAGGGGGAAACCTCCTTTACATTACAAAAATGAACAATTATTGGATGATACAAATGACAAAACCTCATTTCTATATATAGTAGTCTAAGGGGTCACATTGTAATCGAAGCATACATAACAATAATAACGTAAGGGCACAACAATAATGATAAAGGGCTACAATGACAATAGTAACGGGGGAATCTCCCATGTGGAATCTTCAATGGGTAAGTTCTTCTACTTGAGGAGATACTCTGAAACTAATTGATTTCATAGTTGTCGAGTTCTTGTTTCTATGATTTCTTTAGGTTCCAATATGATTTTTCCTTCCTCGTCAAGTTCTGGAAATATTTTTTGAACTAGAAGCTTGTCACCTATAACCTTCTTTAAGCATGAAACATGGAAAACTGGATGCACTTGGGAAGATGCAGGAAGTTTGAATTTTTATGCCATAATACCAATCTTTTGCAACACTTTATATGGACCATAATACTTTGATGATAATTTATTATACTTCTTAGCTTGATTGAGGGACATTTTTTTGTATGGTTGTAGCTTTAAAAATACCCAGTCACCTACATCAAAACTTGTTTCGCTATGATGTTGATCTGCCTGTTGTTTAATTCTATTTTGTGCCAAATTGAGGTTATCCTTTAAGAGTTCGAGAACCTACTATTGATGCTCGATGTGATCTTCCACTACTTGAACCTTAGAATTTTCTCTTCAAGATGTTGTGATGAATGGTGGATGATATCCATCAAGTTCCATAAATGGGGTTGTTTTTGCTACAGTATGGAAGGAAGTGTGATACCACCATTCATCTAGATCCAACCACTTGACCCATTGTGCTTGTTTATCAAATGCAAAGCAACAAAGGTATCCTTCCAAGAATTTTTTCACTATCTTAGTTTTCCCATCAGATTGAGGATGATAAGATGAACTATGAGCTAACTCAGTACCCATGCAAGAAAATAATTTAGTCCAAAAATTTCCGGTGAAAATGGGATCTCTATCGCTTACAATAATCTTTGGGTTTCCATGTAGATTTTGAATTGTTTCCATAAATGCAGTAGCAATTGTACCGGATTTAAATGGATGAGATAATTCACAAAAGTGGGCATACTTGGTAAGTTTGTCAATTACCACCATGATGAAACTCTTTCCTTCAGACTTGGGTAAACCTGTGATAAAATCCATTGAAACCTCCTCCCAATGTTTACTTGGAATGGATAAAGGTTATAACAGACCCAGGGTCTTCATTGTCTCAACTTTATTTTGTTGGAAAACCAAACATTCTACCACAAACCTTTGAATATCAGATTTAATGCCATGCGAGAAAAAATCCTTCTTAACCCTATGGTAAGTTTTTAAAATCTTGAGTGCCCTCGTAAGGGAGAGGTCTGGAATTCTAGAAGAATCTTTTGTTTGAGTTGGGAATTCTTACAGAGGTATAAGCAATCTTTGTACCATAACAAATCATATTTCCAGTTCAATGTATCAGATGTATTGGGATCTTGCTGCAACTTTTGAATGAGTTCCCACATATCTCTACCATTCATCCGATCATCCCTTATTTCATTTATCCAGTCTGGTTGGATGATAGAGATGGCACAAAGAAATGCTTTCACATCCTCACCCTTTCTTGAGAGTGCATCTGTAACAACATTTTGCCTCCATTTCTTGTAAATGATTTCAAAGTCATAACCCAATATCTTTGTGACCCATTTTTTATGCTCTTCTAAAGATAATCTTTGTTCTAAAAAGTATATAAGACTACCATGATTCGTTTTTACCTTGAAGGGTCTTTCCATTAGGTAAGGTTGTCCTTTCTTAAGTGCTTGTAGT
>APFE030207496.1:2353-35044 GCA_000404065.3 Pinus taeda
TGGTTACATGTATTGATGGTGTGCTTCTCTTTGTACTTGTAAGTTTGTTATGTGAATCATCTTCTTACTTTATCTTCTGCAAATTACTCAAATGAAGTATTAAGATAGAATTCATGGTTGCTATGCTCTGCCTTTAAGTTTGTTTAATATCAATGTTTTCAGCTGTTTAAGGAGATTTCAAGGTGCTTGCTTGCTCTCCTTAACTTCTCACCAGTCATTCTCATCCATCCACATCTATCAAAGGCATCAATACAGTCTCCTACCTTGCCCCAAAGAACCCCCTGCGAAAACTGTGTCCAATCCCCGCACCCAAAATTGCCTTTCCTCAATTTTCCACCAAAACTCTAAAAATCCCTAAATGAAACCTTTTTATCAGTTTACTAGCCTAAAATCAGTGTTTCCACATTAATTATCTGGCCCATTGAAGATCTTTACTGAGATAGACCGGAGAGAGCCCTCTCCTGCCCCGTAGGGCTAGCTACGAGGCTAAGTGGTTTGATGTTGCCTTGAAGTTTACCTTTTTCAGCCTGAGGTGAAATTTCAAGCGCTAACAGGCATAACATGTTATTTCCAGCACTTTGGGCATATCAAACCTCAGTGAGAACATCAACTGGTTTCACTCCTTTTCAATTGGTCTACGGTTTGGAAGCAGTGTTACCCATTGAATGTGAAATCCCGTCATTGCAATTAGCCATAGAATTACTCCTAGCCATTTTTGAAGAATAGAAACGGTTTTGTACTTAGCTAAACTAGATGAGAATCGACGCACTGCTGCATTAGCAATCGAAACTCATGCGAAATGGATAAAAGCTCAGTACGATTGAAATGTTACACCTCATAATTTTTCGGAAGGAGACCTAGTTTTACTATATGATCAAGCAAATGATAAGCTAGGGACTGGAAAATTTGTACCTATGTGGCATGGTCCTTATATTGTTAAGTGAGAGCTGGCAAAAGGGGCCTATGAATTGGTAGATTTTGACGGTGTCTCTTTAGGTAAACCTAGAAATGGGCTTTACTTGAAGAGATATTATGCTTAAATTTCGGTGTGGAGATTTTTGTTAGATTAGTTTCTTTATAGATGGTGTGTTTTAGATTAGAAAGTGTGCCTAGTTTAGAGAATGCTTTTATCATTGTTCTTGCTTATCTTGATTTTGCTCTTGATATTGTAGATGACGCCTCTTCAAACATATATTGGTTTTGCTGATGGTGCTTGTCATAGTACACTAAACATTTCTTCCGCAACTTGGGTTATTTATTCACCCTCTAATGAGTTAGTATCTATGCATGGGGTAAGCCTCGGTTAAACAATGAATAACATTGCAGAGTATAGTGCAGTGATTGAGTTATTATTTGAATCCATCTCATTTGGGATTCAGAGTTTGATTATTAGGTTAGATTATGAACTCGTTGTATTACAGCTTAACAGGGTTTATGCCATTAGAAATCCAGTGTTATTAAGATTATTTTTTAGAGTTCGTCTATTGGAATGTGAATTTGATTATATTGAATATCAGGATATTCCAAGACATTTAAATACATTAGCAGATGCAGTTTCTTTTCGTATGATAAATAGACATTTGCAATAATCAAAATAGTAAATTTAAAAACATTCAATAACATGTTACACAAGATAGCCAGTAATAATGATTTATCATAGCATAGAAGAAGTGTGTCAAAATATACATCATCTTTGATCATAAGTTGAAAAACACCTTATGATTGGTAAAATGATAGTACAAAAAAACAAAAATGTCTTGTGAGTCTACAAAAGCGATCATCCTATCCCTGGTGACGATCACGATAAGAAACCACTGCTTGGGCCACCCTACAAAGGAACCTTCTAAAAGGTCCTAGGACTCCAATCACATATCGTTGCAACCTAAGTGGGATGTCATTTATGCCAGTCTCTGGAATATCTGCTTTCAAAGACTCTAGATGACTCTCCAAATCGGTCAAGATCTCTGTAGATTGGTCTTGTGGGGCTGGTACTGCTGCAGCTGGATGTCTCCTCTCATAAGGCTAGAGAGTGGCTAGTCATCGTGGACCCACATATGCATTTAAAACTTTTTATTGTCAGTTTTGGACGATTTAAAAAATAAAAAAATTAGTTAAAACTTAGAAAGTGTTGAAAATGATTTTACCTGAATCATCCCACTGCTCTCATGGTGGAAGAATCATGTCTGGGTCATCACGATAATCCATCCCAGCATGGAAAATCATGAATAAAAAAAAGTTGGTTCCTCAACCAACGAAAATATTCAAGTGGAAATTGAACAACCTCTGAACCCTCCTCAGGGTGATGGGCCATCAAAGCAACCCAACGCATTATCCTAGGCTCTTGAGGAAGACCATCCTGAATAAAAAGTTGTTGTGGGACCAGCATAGGGACCCTCTCTAGACCAAAGCTCACAACGAGGAAACCATATCCAAAGTTTTTCAGTTGTCCGTTCTTTGCTCTGGTTAGTTGGCCTTTCACATTCGCCAACACAGCTTCATACCAGTTGAATATGGTACCTCGATAACAGTCTACTACAATTTGCATCTGGGATCTGGTAGCTACATGTAATGCTGCACTCCTGCATATTCTGGTGACAGTGAATGCAATATCTTAAGTTAAGGATGGTCGATAGTTTTAATATCGATTCGTTTGTCCTTTGTTTGATCGTTGCAAAACTCTAATCGGAGACTAGCGACAGACTGGCCACCTGGCCTAGTCCCGAAAAGAGATAATCGTTCACCTCTCTTGGGCAAACCAGTCAAGAAATATATGTCCTCTAGCTCAATTTCGAGCCGGTGGCCACCAATCATGAAACACTAGTCCTGTATGTTCCACCTGTCTACCAACCATTGCAAGAAGTCTACTTGGACCCTCATGCCTGGTATGGCCCAGAACTTAAACATTCTGCATGCTTTCAATGCCTGTATTGTGGGCGGATGATTTATTGTGGCAAAATCCACATCCCCATGCTCGCGTTCATGACACATAAGCATTTTGTATGTCCTGCAATGCAAAAACGATATATTAGAACAATTTAGTCTGAAAATTTTTGGGCAGAAATAGAGAAATTTAATTTTTTAAAATCCATTTCGCGGGGTCTGCACCTACTGGTTGCAGACAGTGCAGGTCCGCACGCATTTTAAGCAGTAGGTGCAGACCCAAGACTTTTTTCTTTGTAGAAAAAATTCGGGGTCGGCAGGGGCCGCGTGTTGCACCTGCGGACCCCCGCGAGTGATTTCCTAAACCAATTTCTCCTCCAAAAATCAAAATTAAAGCCTAAAATGAAATGTAAACGGTTGAAATGCAAGATAAGGATGATGTGGATTACCTGGAGCTGACGGTTTTCGATTTCAACAGACAAATTTTTCGCAATCTTCACAAGAAGTTTCTTACCCAAAAGCTCTCACTTCTCACTCTGAAATCAAAATGGTAAAAATGAATTTACAAAAGTCCTTTTTATAATTTTTTTTGAATAAATGAGTTTTTAATTTATTTATTTTCACTTTAAAAAGGTAACTTTTGATACATTTTTATTTATCTTAAACATATATGAGTAATGTTTTGAGTTTTTGTGCAGAATTTTGGATTTTTCGAGGAAAATTGATCATTTTTCAACAAAGAGTAATTTTCTCACTTTTTTAGACTCTTCAAAAAATTTACGAAAAAGCGAAACATTGGAGTCCTCTTTAAGCTCTTTTCTGACTCGTAAAATATGAAAAGTTTGCCGAGTTTTTCCCTTTTTAACTCGTTAAACGAAATTAAAAGGACGTTCCACTTACAACTCTTTTCTGACCGTATAAACATGAAAAGATCGCCGGATTTTTGTCATTTCAAGTTCGATATTGGCTATAAAACGACGTGTCTTCAATCGCTTTTTTACCTTTTCAGATCGGAGCCACTAATTATGAAATGTAATCCTTGATCGTAATGGTTAAGTGGTTCTCTCAAGTATTATTTTCTACTTTTTTGGGCTTGAGGGACACAAATTTACGAAAAAGGACACCCATGGAGTTTTCTTAAGTTTTTCTTTTGACTCCCTAAAATTGAAAGACATTGAGTTTTTCCTATACTGGACTCGTTAAAATGTGACAGTAAAGGACTTGTTCAATTTTAAACAGGAATGAACCACTCCTTCTTAGGGTTCGAATTTTAAACTAAGTTGGACTCATCCGAAGGATGAGCTTATAAACAAGCAAATGTTATCTTCCTCAAGCTTGTCAAAAATAAAGAGGTACTTGCCAGAAATGGTGGGGGAAAAGACAGAAAAATGAACCTATTTGTTACACTTTGTATTTTAGAAAAGTAGTTAACCACTCTTGAACACGACACTTTTGTTCACCTGGGTTGGGAAATCCTTTGCCTAACAGTTAATCAAACCATATTGAAAGTCTTAGCCGGTTTTTGGGTATTGACTTTGGGTCAATTGTCACCAAACCATCTGCAATGTCGTTATGTGTTCAAGAGGTCAGTTCAAACAAACCATTCATTTGCAAAATATATGTCATCCATTTTGACCATCCCTGAGTCGGTCCTTGCCAATATGTTTCTTCAAAACTTGATTTATGATTTCGTGTTGTGGGCTTGCCTACGACAGATCACTTTCTAACGACTTCAGCTCATTATCTAGAAAGATGATCTAGGAATCGTGAGTACCTTGGAATCTACATGCCCTAATGGTGTTATCAGGAAATCTAGTGTCTATGCAGAGCTGCTAGTCCCACTAAGACGGGTAGCTATCTTAGAAACAAACATATTAAAGTTACTTTCATTTTCCTTTATGAGAAGTAGATAGGAGAGGAGCAAAGAATACCAACCTCAATCTTTCGCTTGGTTCCTTGCTTGTTCCTTCTCCCCTTTGATGGATCCTTGCCGCTCCTCCCTTGATTACTCCGCTTCAAAGAGTACCTTTAAAGTCAAAGCAGCATAATACCTTCAAAGTGCAAAGATCTACAATCATAAACAATATAGGACCAGATATATATTGACCACACAAATGCATATATTATCAGACATACAAGAATGTGGAGGAAAACTTGAATAGCTTTATCGATATAAAGATTAGAAGAGAGGATTACAATCCATTGATCTGACCCAACGTCATCCTCCTAGCATGAAAGCCCTTCTTCACCTCATGAAATGCTTAGAACACCCAACACTATGATGTTTCACTAGGAAACCAACAACACTTCCTTACAAGATACAAGATTCCAGCCTCTGGATCTCTGGGATGAGGGATCCATATATAGATGATTGTAGGGGGGTGAGTTAGCTTCTGTGATTTTGATTAGTGTCTTCTCTCTAATAGTTATTGATTCCACTTGGAGATTGATGATCTCTTACTCATCCTTGGGCGAATTCAGAGAGGCAAGTGTCACAGGAGAAGTTTTTGGAAGATTCCATGATCAACCACCTTGCAAACTGTCTCTGCCATTTGTCTACTGTCGCCCATCGCACCCTGCAGAAGGTCTTTTTAGTATGCATCACAGTTTTTGCATGTGGCAAGTGAGATGCATCACACCCTCTGCACTAAGCAGTCTGTATGGTCCAGTTTTGACTAGTTCTGAGCAGTTTTCTGTGGAGAACTTCTGGGAGATGATGTAATCAGCTGACCTTGTTCCTTTAGGTTATGAAACAACGATTTTAGGGACTCAGAAGCCCTCGGTTTATGGACATATATGATCGGGGTTGCAGTGCCTAAATATGTTTATAACAGTTGCCCCCTAAAGTATGAGGTTGTAAATCTTTTATGTCAGGTGAAATGCTTTATCATGAGGATCCGAGGTTTTTCGAACTAGAAGGTGACCTGTAATAAGATACAATATAATACATTATCTTCATAACATTTTCATGATCTAGTTGAGGCGGGCATTCCCATGCTCAACTTTATAAATTCATTTTCATGTACATAGGACAGACAACCATCTGTGTGGAAAACTGATGATTCTGATAGAGCTATCATCCTTTGATTTGGATGATCATCTGTGCAGCAATGATGTACATTTGATGTCTTTATTTTCTTGAATATATGGCAGCCCGGATGGATGAAACTAGATCCGGGGTCTTCAAGCTCGTCCAATCTTCACCCGAAGTACAAGTCGATCCATGTGAAAAATTTTATGGAGTCGAACACGGAAAGACATCGCCTGATTACCAACCAATGATGTAAGTTGTTAACAGACGCAAGAGGAATCACCGATAATGATGATGACCCTCAAGGTACTAAAGTACAATTTGTGAAAATGGGACTTGGCGTTGAACACCATGCAAAATCTTTCGGTCAAAGGCCATTGATGTAAACCTATCGCCAGAAGTGAGAAACTTGCCATTGAGGCATGCAAGCTTCAAAGTACTGAAAGGGTTGTTCCTAGGTCGACCTCTTAGATAATGAGCTGTCATCGACAAGAAGTGACCCGTCGTAGGAGGGCCTTAATGAATCCCTCACCTACAACACGAAACAGAGCAAATGATTTTGTGGAGGTGAAAACGATCTGATGATACAAGATTCAGGGTGGCGGTCATGAAAGAATGAAGCGTGAAGGTATTGCAGCAGGTGAGACACAAGTTGGGTTGGTGAATTCTCTTATTGACTCCTCTTGAACATATTGGCGACACTGAAATGGATTGGTAGCATTAACCCCAAAGATGGATGGTACGATGGACCAATGGTAGTATGACCGGTGAACGAAATAACCCAACTCTTCTCAATCATGGTGATGGAGTGAAAGTGTCATGTTCAAGAGTGACTCGCTACCAATAAAGTTTCTTCAAGTTTTCTTCCTAAGTTTCCCTAGTCATTCTTGACCAGTACCTCTTTATTTATATCAAGCTTGAGGAGGATAACATATGCTTGTTTTATAATTTGCCCTTCGGGCAAACCTGTCGCTATGTTTTAACGAGCCTAGCGATAGTGAAACTCGTTCTTGTCTCTATGGACAAGTTTGTCGCTATTGGTTTTAACAAGTTTAACGAAAAAAACAACTCGGTCCTTTTTCAATTTTAGAGAGTCTAAAAAGGGACGGAAAGGAAACTCCAGTGATCCTTTTTCATCATATAATTCCTTAAGTCCGAAAAAGTATAAAATAATACGAAAGGGATGAATTTTCGATAGTTTTAACGAGCCGAACAAAACAAGAGCTCGATCGTTTTGTGTAATAATCCCTCAGGTCCAAAAAGATTAAAATCTAGAGGAGGGATAGCACTTCCGATGGTTTTAACAAGCTGGAGAGGCCAATTGTTCGGCAATATTTTCATATTTTACGAGCCAGATGAAAAGAGCTTAAAGGAGACTCGTTTTTGAGGAACGAGTGATATTTTCGGGTAGCTGCTGATTCGAGGTAAGGTTTGGAATTTTCCAATCATGGCAGTGTCACAAGGATGGCTAATAGAATCAATCGTCGCAGCTGTTTGTTAAAAGGGTAAACAATCAAATGAAGGCGTATGATAAGCTAAAACAGAGCAGAGGTGATGGTAAGAACACGACCAGGGCTCAAAAAGCTGATGATAATGCATTTGCAATGGTTATTTACCAGAGGTTGGTTCATTTTTTAATGAGCTTAAACTATGGGGGAACATTTGCTCATTGCCTAGTTTTAATTTTTAACGAGCTTGAACTTCACTTAAAAACTGCTCGTGATAATGGTCATTGATATTCGACCCACCGTTAACATTATGTTCTTTCGATGGTCGTACTACTTGTTCAATTGCTCCATCAAACTGATTATAAATGAGAATACATGCTTGAAAAATGAGTTAAAACACTAATACCTTACTCGAATTACGTGAGAAGTAATTTAAAAGTAGTTTTTACCCTTCATTTTACCATTTCATTTGAGCTTGAGATTGTTGGAGCTTTGGAAGTGTTTTTCCTCTTGATTTTCACGAGTTGATTCCGGAAGATTCTGTGGACGATTCTTCGTGCCATCTGGACCAGGTAGGAGCTTAACCTGTGCTCTTCAGTTGCATTCTTTCCTTTTTGAATTCTGAGCATGTTTCCCTGCCTTTCTAAGCCTCTGGGGTTTGAACAATTCGTTCTGCCCCCATCGCACCCTGTGTATGTCAAAAGGTGCGATGCATATTGGGCTAGCCATTGGCCAGTCAATATGCATCACACCCAGTACACAGCTAGGGTGCGATGGGCGCAAGGAGGGAAACTTGTGCACTATTTTTTCATGGAAATTTTGCCTGTTTTTTGCCAAATCAGGATCCTGACTCTTCTGTTGTTTGTTTTCAGAGATTCATCAGAGCAAAATGGTTGTTACATGGTGAGAATGCGAGCGTGAAGAAGACGACATGGTTGCTTTTCATGATCCGGGTACGGTAACTGCATTGCGGAACTGTTGTTTGCTCATGTTCTTCTGCATCTCTAGTATGAGGCAACAAATCAACTTGTTGCGATATTTCCTCAATGCATGGGATCCTACCAACCAAGTTTTCCAGATCAGAGGCAAATCCATCCCCTTGACTATCATGGACATTTACTTTTTGACTGGTTTATCGAGGCGTGGTGCCCCTCTCTCACTGTCAGGTTCCGCCCGTGGGGGCGAATCCGTGAGGGATTATATTCGCCGATACTATAGAGAAGGATCTCAGCCGAGCATGGATGGCAAGATCAGCATCCGAGATGTCACTGACCGGTCCTTGAGGACCATCTTGTCCATCTTGTTCACCTTTGCTAGAATGGCTGGTAGTGTGGCTCTTCACTTCGCCAACAGGTCCTATATGCAGTATGCCTTAGAATGCCTTGAACCGAAGGTGTTCAACTGGTGTGATGCAGTACTTCCGGTGATAAAAGAACAACTTACTAAGGTGAAAAACAGATGATATAAGAACTTTGGCTATGGTTCCATTTTGATCGATTTTGCCTTAGAGAAGATCCCACTGATGCAGCCACAATACATTTCACTTGGTTTGGCGCCACCGACTGAGCCACGGATGTAGAGATGGGTTGACCTTATGGCCCGACATGATGGTCAGCCATAGGTTTCTTTCTCTGATGCCTTCTTTGAGTGGTTCAATCGTTAGGAGATGGTTTATGCCGAGTGTCCATATGCTGGTATGGATTTCCCAGGTGACCCAGATTTTGTGCTGCCGGCTGGTGAGTAGTGGAGTGCTATAGGTAAAATTTCTGACTATATCCATGTTTATTGCTTTAATAATGTTCATGTGCTTTCTTTTATCAAGACTAATCAAAACTTATGTGCTCATGCAGATATCGGACCGATGCGACCAACAGTGCGCTTGAGAGCACCAGCTGCCGTTCCAGCAGGAGAGGCTGTAGGGAGGGTTGTCCTTCACGACCTGGATGTGGCTGAGACTCTTGCAACATTGCAGGATTAGATCGAAGGCCTCACTCTCAGTATCCTGGATGTGAGGACTGACGAGCTGTCTTTGAGATTACTGCGACATACTACTGGCATGCCACGTCGATGGACTAGGCCTTTACGCATGATTGCATAGGCGGTGACTTGTTATCACCAGCACCATTAGACTAGGGTGCCCCCTAGCATTTTGAGTTTTTGGGTCATTTGACAGATTTTGTCTCAGACACAGAACACTATGTGTAAACCATAAACAGTTATATATATATTTTTGATTTTCGGAGCTTCATTTTGGTTAAGTTACATGATCCTGATGCAAATATTGATGAAATGCTTTTCTTTTATAAATGTCACAAATGTCTATCTAACACATAATTTGCCAATGAATCTGTTAATGTGTTTAAGTTTATGGAAATATGTTGATATTGGATAGAATCAAATTGTCTTTCCAAAATCTTGACCCTTAGGAACATGCGATAAATAGTTGGATTCCATACAGAATAGATATCGGTGAGCTGTAGAATGACGAGCTGTGAGTCTAGCCTGACAACAAGTCGGTGTATGCCATGTGTGATGGCATCAGAGAGGAGATCTATTAATGCACTGTATTCAGTGATGTTGTTCATTGATCAGCCAATACATACCCCTCTGAAACTTACTAACTCACCGCTTAGATCAAATAAGGCCCAGGCCGCAGACGATAGGTTCTGCGAACTACGACTTGCTCCGTCAGCATATCCAACAAATGATTCCAATGGGTTTAACATCTGTAACAAATGAAAAAGTGGATTACCTAACCAAAACGATTGCTCTTAGCGAAAGCAAAAATGTAACAAAAGCATATGAAGAGGTTACTACACTAAGTCAAGCATAGTAACGCTTAAGGTACAACCCGTTTCGAGGTTGCGAAAGTGGAATCCCGTCATAGTCTACTAACTCATAGGCTCCTTTTGCTAATACACGTTTAACAATATAGGGGCCCATCCATAAATACTGGAACTTACCTGCTCCCAACTTATCGGACTCCTGGTCGTAAGGTAAAACCATATCACCTTCTGAGAAGACATGGGGTTTGACATTCTTGTCAAACTGCGCCTTGACTCATTTCTTATGTGCTTCCTTAGCCAAGGTGGCATCATGACAGGTTTCATCTAGTTGGATTAATTCCGAGAAACGAGCCTCCTCTTCTGAAGCTCCGGGGAGAAGGTTGACTGCGAGTTTGAGGGACGAGATTTCACACTGAACTGGTGAGATTGCTTCCAAGCCATACACTAGCTGAAAGGGTGTAAACCCGGTTGCATTTCTCACCGATGTTCAGTATGGCCACAAGGCTGAGTACAGGATTAGGTGCCAACTCCGTTTATGGACTCCAATCATCCTTTGCAGCATGCGCTTCAGGACTTTGTTGATTGCCTCAACTTGCCCATTAGCTTGTGGATAATACAGAGTAGAGCTGTCATGGGACAGTCCTAATTTGGCAGCCAACTCAACCATCATGTGATTGCAAAAATGTGATCCATGATCTATGACTATAGCTTGTGGAACACCAAACCTGGAGACTACATGATTGAAAAAGAAAAGAGTAGCTGTTTCGCCGCTGTTGTTTAATGTAGGCATCGCCTCGGCCCATTTCGTAAAATAGTCAACTGCAACTATGATATACCCATGCCCCCCGGCCGAGGTGGGGTTACATGTCATGAAATCTATGCCCCATTTGGCTAATGGCCCAACAACGACTACTGGCTGCAGAGGCACGGGTGATATTCTGGTTTTGCGATCGAAGATTTGACAAGCATGGCAACTTTTGACTGCGATTATGCAATCCTTGAACATTGTTGGCCAGAAGTACCATGCTCGTAAAATATTTTGTGTTGTAGCGTAACCAAGTTGATGCCCCCCACACGCGCTTGAATGACAATCATTCAGGACTTTTTCGGCCTCCTCATGGGTGAGGCACCTCCGCAGAATCGTATCGATACCATGACGGTAAAGTGTATCACCGACGATCATGTAGTCTTTTGTTTGGTATCGAGTACGTCATTACTTTGAATGGGAGGTATTAAGCCTATATGTTTGGGTCTGGAGATAGATGATTATATCTCCATAGCATGGATCACTTGAAGATATCAGAAACAAAGATTCATCCACGATTGTTGCATTGGATGTTGAATCGTTGGATGACGATGGGAGATCGCATAGTAACTCCGCGAAAACCAGAGCTTTCTTTGATATGGATTTTACAAATTCCAGATCAAACTCTTGCAAAATTGCTATCCATTTGGAATATTTGCCCCCCAGTAACTGTCGTGACAAGATATAATTCATGGGGTTGCAATCTGACAAAATGCTAGTTTTTCAAAAGAGGATGTAGTGTCAAAACCTTTGTATCACTTGAACAGCTGCGAGAGCCAGCTAATCAACATAGGAGTACTTGGTTTCTATATCATTTAAGTTCAACTTAAATAATAGATAGGATGTTCAATTCCATTGTCTTCTTGAACTAAAACCATTGCTATGGTCGTATCTGCTGCAACCAGATACAGGTTAAAGTCTTTTTGATAATCAGGAGCATACATTAATGATGCCTTTATTAGGGATTCCTTTAGAGCATCAAAGGAAGCTTGCTCAACCTGATCCTAGACAAAGGGTACTTCTTTTTTCAACAAACGCGTATAACCTTTAGCAAGTTTGGCATAATTTGGAATGAACCTTCTTAGAAAGTTTGCTTTCCCTTGGAGTTTCTGAATTTGAAGCAAGTTGGAAGGTGGAGGCAAATCAATGATTGCCTGAACCTTACACGGGTTGAGACAAATCCTGTCCTTTGAGACTACAAAGCCAGGTAAACAACCAAAACCGAAACAAAACACACATTTGTGTGGATTGAGTCGTATCTTGTAGTGTCGACAACATAGAAATATCGCTCTCAAATGCCGCGGATGATCAGTCTGCTTTCGCGAATGAGCTGAAAAATCATCGAGATATGGTTGAACGAGTTTTTGATGTCATGGAAGGCATAATTCATTGCCCTCTTAAAGGTTGCCCCTGTGTTATTTAAACCAAAAGGTAGCTTGCGGTAAGCGAATGTGCCTCACGGACAAATAAATGCAGTCTTTGACTGGTCCTGTGGGCGGATATTTATTTGATTATACCCAGAAAATCCATCCATAAATGAAAATATTTCACATTCGGCGCATTCATCAATTATCTGGTCAATGAAGGGTGTAGGGTAATTGTCTTTTGGACAAGCTTGATTTACATCCCTATAATCGACGCACACTCTAATCATTCCTTGCTTTTTCATTACAGGAATAATATTCGATACCCAATCGGTTAGAGGAACTGGGTAAATGAAACCAGCATGGAGAAGTTTTTCAACTTCTGCCTTGATGGCAGCGTCTTTCTTGGGGTGCACCTGCCAAAGCTGTTGTCGTACTGGTTTGACATCTGGATACATCTTAATTTCATGTTCAACTATACCCGAGTCAATGCCTGGCATTTCTTCATATGACCATGCAAAGACATCTCTGAACTCGTGAAAGAGAGCATAATATATTTCCAGTTCTAAAGGAGAACAAGTTTTGCCGACGTGAATATTCTCTACAACATTTGGTTTGGTCGAGATATTGATGGCGATAGTCTCTTCAATATTGGACAAGTTTCGCTTGGAATCCACCGTATTTACAGTATTCGATAGGAAATCAAATACTGAAGGATGTTCAAGGTCACTGGAACAATCTTCTTTATAATCCAGAAAATGGGAACGATGGTGGTAATCTTCCCATGGTGCCCCGTCAATCATCATTGACTGAACAATTCCTTCATTTGTAGAATGTACATGCGACCAAGGATCTGAAGGGGTACCATATTCCTTAGACCTATCTATCCAAACGCTTGATGAGCGTTGATTTGGGTTCACCTCCCATGTCGAAAACATTGATTGCTATAATGTTTCTATTGGGCTTGGAGGCAAAACCTCGCGATGATCCATGATAACATTGTGATCGGGTATCTTCTGAATGGAAGACACCATATTGCAGGTTCCCACCGTGGCCCCTTCCACTAGATTGTTTGGAGGTGGTAGGGCAAAAGTACCCATCAATGTTAGGTCTTTTAGTAGGCCTACTTCGATATTTTGAAGTGGATGAGAGCTCCCGTGGATCATCGGAATGCTTCTCGTAACTTGTGAACTGTTGGGGAGAAACGTTTGTTGGTCGATGATTGTAATTCCTCGGAAAGGAAATGCAATCTTTGTAAAGTATGTTGACACAACAACGGCCATAGCATATATCTAGGGCCTTCCCAGTAGGATGTTGTAATTGAGATTTCCGTCAATAACTTCAACATCAATTTCTACTGTCTTGCCCCCCAGTTCGACTTGCAAGTTACTTAAAATCACGTATGGAGTGTATGTTGATCCATCAAATTCTTTCAACGTTGTTGACGATCATGACAAGGGTGGCGAGCCCAAAGTTTTCCAGCAACTCATCGACATAATACATGTAGATGCTCCCTCATCAATAATCATTCGATGAACAGTTTTGTTGAGGGCTTTCACTTGAATAAGGAAAGCTAGTTGAGCTGGTAACTGAGGGTCACATCCTTTATGATTAAAGGCCACAAGATTGGAATCCGCTGGGTCAATCCCACCTATTGCTGATAATAGGGCCTGCTTTTGGGAGGGGTAATTTTGCAGTGCCTCAAGTGTCGACATAGCGAACGACGATTGGGCTAGGTCCTCTACTATATTATAATTTTGTGTTGCTCTTGCATGAGGATTAAATGTCGATTTGTGTACTACTCCCTTTGGCAATTTTATCGTCAGCTCAAGAATGATGGGTGGCACAACTTCAGTCAAAGTTGTTGTCGAACTACTAGGTTGATCAGTAGCCTTGTTGTTCGATAGCTATGGATTCCCGTAATCTTTATTCCTTGTTGATATCAAAGCATCATTTTGCTGTTTCAAATGGACGACATGAGCACTTGGGACAGGGAAGCATTGTCACTAGCAACCAGATTGGTTCCTAGATTTGGAAACGGATCAGTCAATACCGTTGAGGTTTTTGAATTCTTTAAGAGTTTCCTAAGCTCATCTCTATGTGGATAGTGTTTCGTCCAATGATCCTCATCGCATATAAAGCATGGATGATTCGGCTTCCTTTCTCTAGAAGGGTTTGCAGAAGATTTTTCAGGAGACGACTCCTCCTGTTTCTTCTTTTTTCCCTTTCTTTTTCTTCTTGCCCCCTGGTTGCTTCGGTTCATTGCCTTTGTCGGTCGACACAGCATTTACCTTTGAGGCGAGAATTTCTTCATTTGCATTTTCACTAGAAACCGTACGATCTTTCTTCGATGTAGTCTTTACGGTTTTTGTGCTAGTCGTACCTATCACACCATTGTCGGCATGAGAGTCTTTGCTTGATTTAGGAGGAGGAGGAACAAAAATTCTGGTCTAGGACCATCAGGGATTTTGTCATAGAGCATGCCAGACTGAGTATAAGTCTAGATATTGCGCACGAGCAATGACTTGGTCTTCAGTGAAGATCCCTCCCTTTGCCACATCTTTTGTGATAAAAGGTAGTAATGACTTAATGAACCATTCAGCTAACAACTGATCAGGAACATATGTATTTACCATTCTACGACAACGCCGCAACTCATGGATATGATCAGATATGTGAGTGGCCATTGTCTGTTTGAAATTGGTAAGAAGCTCTATTCCTGTTTCGTACCTTATTGGTAACTAAAAATGGGTTTAAAAGGTTGTGGCAAGGGTACTGAAGTTATCAAATGAAGCTCTAGGCAATTCAATGTACCATTTTGCTGTCGGACCAGTTAACGTTCGCTGAAAAAGGCGAAGCCTAATCGAATCATCATTGAGAGTGTTGGATGAACACCACAGATGAAAGGTCATCACATGATTCGACAGGTCTTCACTCGGATTTCCATTAAATTTAGGAATATCTGACGGTAGTTTATGAGGAATCGCCGGCCACCAAGGGGCATAAGCAATTGGATCATTTGTTAACCGATTTAGATCCGGTAACTCTAAAGTCGCCACTAAGGGCAACTGTTGATTCAGGTTTGGCGAAGCGTACCCAAGATAAGATGGGATTGCTTGAGCAGTGGGTCTTTACATACCAGCATAGTGCATTTGATGCTGATAATGTTGGTAAGGTTGATGTGCATAACCATTTTGATATGATTGATGTTGACCATTTTGAATATACGGCTGCCCATTATTCGCAAAGATTTGTCGCTCAGATCCTTTGTAAACTTGTTGGAATTGCGGTTTTTGATATTGCACCAGCCATGGTTGTGAAACCATTTGCTGTTGTCCAATACTGGCTATTTGACTAAGATGAGAGGTAATTTTACCCGTTTGAACCTGGGTCAATCTGGTTAGGGAGCCACTAATCGGTGATTGCGGCTGTGTCATGGAGACAAGAGGCTGTTATATTACGACCTGAGAGACTTGAGGTTGGCATACAATAGGCAACACTTGTACTTGCAACACTGTCACAATGGCGAGTGTAGTGGGGATATTCGATACAGGTAGGCTTTATTGCATTGAGTATACAACTCTTGGTTGTTGAGGCAGTATTGGCACCCAACCGCTGGATGTAATTCCAGCATGATCCGAATTCTATTGTGAACTCCCATATGGTTGTTCTCCTGGAGGAAACAATGAAAGGGCATACTGCCCCCCATATGGTGGCAATCTAGTGCTCAAAGGAATGATTGGCCTCTGGGGACCGGACTACCCAAATTGATACTGTTGCGAGGGATCAATTTGTTGAGACTCAACATAAGAGATTCTAGATATTGTTCCGAACAAACAAACGAGAATAGACCATACTATCGAAACAGTCCCTGGATGGACTCCATTTAGCGGTTGAGAGAAAGTTGGGACAGATGGTACACCAACGAACATGTTGGAGTAGCAGCAGGAGGTTTTGCTACTGCTGCATCAGATGATATAGTCCTAGATGTCGACGGTTGTTTAGACATATCTATTCTATCCAAAGATTTCCTAGTGATTCTACAGGAACTTGCGATGAAGGGAGACTAACTTCTGATGAAGAAGGATATAGGGTGATCTCGGCTCCAAAATGCAATTGAGTATTGGATGGAGGATCCTCCACAATCTCTTCTATAGCAATCAATTTAGGTGGGAGAGGTAGACCGTCAGGTCCGTAAAATATTTTTGGTGCCGAAGAAGGTATAGACTCTACAGCGACAGTTGTTGTAGGGGTAACACCTTCCGAATCAATTGTAGATGGAGCCGATTCAGGAATAAAAGAATTTACCGTTACACTAGGATCAGTTCTAATGTCCTCTTGTAGCTGCGAAACTTTTTCTGTAAAGGCAGGGGTATCAGAGATGGTTGGAGTAATCAGAGTCCTTGAGGATGTTGGAACACAAGTTCCAAGCAAACCAGGGGACTTTGATCTGGTTAAACGAGTTCGCTTTGTCTGGAATAGTTTCGTTTCCAGAGTCAAAGATGGTTGACTCATTAATCTTCGTGAATGACGGGGTTTCGATTGACTTTCTTCCACGATTGCGGATTACTTGATCAACTCAAAATAAAGGGGAAAGAGTGATTCCGAATTTAATGAATTTTAGGCGCTTTGACACAACTTGCTTTTTCACTTTTTAAGAGTCAAGAAAAAGCTAAAGATGACTCTAGTCACCTTCGATTTTTAATGAGCCTAAAGTGGCAAGCGCTCATATGGACCATTTCCTTTAAGGAGTATGAAAAGGAACGAAAGAGACTACTTTGGAAATCTAGACAGAGGGATTACCAAACTAATCGCAAAACTACAGAATACTTTTTACGGTATGGCAGTCAATCTTCCCGAATGTTGTGTTCAGTGCATTGCGATCGATAGGGCAGTAGACATGGCTTCCTAACGATAAAGGATATAACCTATTGTGGTCTCCCAATATATACTCGACGGTACGTGGGAGCACAAGTCAGTACTGGCACTTGTCGTCTCAAAGAAGAGGAATCACCCAACCTACAATGAAAGCGATAGTTACCAGGCTTTACGACGTTAGAATACGTCTCTAGCCTAGACTTCTAAATGTTGTGCATTAGGTTCCAAAGCGTTTTTATGTTCATTGAATTTATTTTACAGTTGATCTTTCTTAAGAAGTTTGCCTTTCAGGTTCACCACGTGATGTAGATATACAATTCCTAAAATGCAATCTAAGATGATAAACAATTGTTTAATCTTCTTTTTGCAATGAAAATCCTAGCTACTAAAGAAAGATAAGCAGGATCCTTTCAACATAGAGCAGAGAGCACACACTAGATGCACTGTCCTAAATCAAAAGAAACAAGCAGTCTAAATGCAAATGCACATGCTTGCATTTGTTTTCGCTTTCTTTATGTGTGAATGACAAAAAGAATGCTAAGTACAAATCTGAATCGTTTCAAGCGACAGTACTAACGATTTTCTCTTCAAAAGACGAAAGTAAGATAACGACGACACTTTGCGATTTTGAATTGAAAGCTGCTTTCGACACTTGAAAAGTTATTATTTCAAATCAAATACAAGAGTAACAGTGTAATCGACCATCAAGAATAGTAGGATTCTTTTCTTTGACTGAAAACGACACTTGCGACACTTCCAAATCAAAAGACGACAGTTTGATTACGCTACTTCTTTGTAAAAGAGAGCTGTAAATGGCTAACACTACATAAAAACATTTGCAATTCTTTGTACAATGGAGGCTGAATCATGCAAAGGAAGTGAGTTTCCACAGTGGTATACTGATCACAGACAGCAAAACTCCTGAATAAAGCTGAAGAGAGTGAACAAAAAACCAAAATCTGGAAGCAAAAGAAGTCTTATCTGATCATCGCACCTGTAACACAGGGAAAGAGCGATGCATCTCACCTACTGCACATGGGAGGTGCGATGCATCTAGATTCCCAAGAGGAGAAGGTGCGATGGTCCAGGGACGAGACTTCAACTGGGTTCTTGGTCATAGTTTGCAACTCAGTTCAGGGATTTAGGCCGAGCCAATGATAGTTAGTAAATACAAATCACAGGGGCTGATCTAATGAGGCTACTTGAGCCACCTCAAGGGCAATTAGGATGTTTGCAAATCAATTGTTCAGTTTATAAACAAAACCTGGAGATAGACTGAAGCAGCATTGATCTACTTTGCACTTGCATAGCAAATACAGTTCGAAGGCTAGTTGGCTTGACTTCAGGCTCCATTTGTAAGTTTATAAAGCAAACAAATATAGACAAGAAAACAAGCTATTCGCTCCCCAGTGGAGTCGCCATTTTGTTATTGGGAAATCTAGTGTCTATGCAGAGCTGCTAGTCCCACTAAGACGGGTAGCTATCTTAGAAACAAACATATTAAATTTACTTTCGTTTTCCTTTATGAGAAGTAGATAGGAGAGGAACGAAAAATACCAACCTCAGTATTTCACTTGGTTCCTTGCTTGTTCCTTCTCCCCTTTGATGGATCCTTGCTGCTCCTCCCTTGATTACTCCGCTTCAAAGAGTACCTGTAAAGTCAAAGCAGCATAATACCTTCAAAGTGCAGAGATCTACAATCATAAACAATATAGGACCAGATATATATTGACCACATAAATGCATATATTATCAGACATACAAGAATGTGGAGGAAAACTTGAATAGCTTTATTGATATAAATATTAGAAGAGAGGATTACAACCCATTGATCTGACCCAGCGTCATCCTCCTAGCATGAAAGCCCTTCTTCACCTCATGAAAAGATTAGATCACCCAACACTTTGATGTTTCACTAGGAAACCAACAACACTTCTTTAGAAGATACAAGATTCCAGCCTCTGGATCTTTGGGATGAGGGATCCATATATAGATGATTGTAGGGGGGTGAGTTAGCTTTTTGGATTTTGATTAGTGTCTTCTCTCTAATAGTTCTTGATTCCACTTGGAGATTGATGATCTCTTACTCATCCTTGGGCGAATTCAGAGAGGCAAGTGTCACAGGAGAAGTTTCTGGAAGATTCCATGATTAGCCACCTTGCAAACTGTCTCTACCATTTGTCTACTCTCACCCATCGTAGCCTACAGAAGGTTTTTTCAGTATGCATCACAATTTTTGCATGTGGCAAGTGAGATGCATCGCACCCTTTGCACTGAGCAGTCTGTATGGTCCAGTTTTGACCAGTTATGAGCAGTTTTTTGTGGAGAACTTCTGGGAGATGATGTAATCAGTTGATCTTGTTCCTTTAGGGTATGAAACAAAACTTTTAGGGACTCAAAAGTCCTTGGTGTATGGACATATATGATCAGGGTTGCAGTGCCCAAATATGTCTATAACAAATGGTAGGTTTCTTGCCTTTAATGATAGGTTGCATCATTGACCTTCGATCAAAGGATTCTATGACATGTTTGACATCAACTCATTTATTCGCATTTCATGGATTGTACTGAGTACTTTGATAGCCATTGACATTACTAGTGGTTTCTCTCACACTTGTTAACAATTTACATCGTTGACTGGTAATCAAGTGGTTTCTACCATGTTCGACTTAGATACATTCATTCACATGGATAGAATCGTACTAGTTCGGGAAGCAGAAATCAAGACCCTAGATCTAGTTCATAAACAAATGGCTGCGCCCATACTGTGTCTACATATGTCTATACTCTTGTTGTATTACAAAATCATTCCTGTATTAAAACTAGTTTAGTCAGTTTTAATCTGAGTATGGGAATGCCTACGTCAGCGATGATATGTTCACATATATATATTTTGCATTGAATGTTTTTACAGGTTTTGATTGGGGCGTCCACAAGATGATCTTTGAAATGATAAAGTACTTCACTCTTCATAGATGACAAACTCTATCTTCATCTATTACAGACTTCGCACTTTAGGGGGCAATCTGTTGCACAAAAAGTTGTCACCTTGACATTCTGCAATTTGTGTGAGTCCATTACCACTCATACTTTCCTCCTTTACAAGTCTTAAGCCTCAGTTCCTCATATCAAGCCTTGAAAATAAGAGAAAGTCCTCAAAAGTCTCTAAAACTCTGGTTCTGCACTTTCTCTTTGCATTACCTGTGGTCCCACACCTAATGGTCATGGCTCCTACGCACCTGACTGCTCTGTCTCTGTGTTATGGGTGCAGACCCCTGTAAAAGTTAAAAAGGCGCAAGTATATTCTTAAAAACTCACTTTGAGTCATTTCTAGAAGCTTCTGGAAGGAACCTTGAGGTGGCAAGTTTCTCCCTTAAGGTTCATGCATCCCATACCTTAAGGAGCTAACCCCTTGATGTGAGGAGCTTATCCCTTTGAAGGAGGACTCTATCCCTTCATAGGTGGACCTGTAACCTCCTTCCTCTGCACTATAAAATGAAGCATTGGGCTAGTTACTTGAAAGGTTGAAAGTTGAATATTTTTGAGGTGAAATGCTACTGGAACTTAGTCTTCTTAGTTGAGTTTTTATGAGGAGAGATTACATACCTCTAAGATCTCATTTGGAAGAGTGCAAGGCTTGTCAAAGTAAAGGAAATTCCTGTTTTGGACCCTGGGAAGAGCTCTTTCAACATCAAGGATGAAAAGGTTGTAAGGTTCTTCTACTTCAAAGTTAATATAAATAGGTTTGTTTTTCTCAATAAGCTATTGTTTTATGGTTTATTTTATGGATTCCTTGATCACCATAATGGACATGATTTATGATATTAGCTATGCAGGTTCTATTTGATGTTTGCTTGTTTGTGATTGCAGGTTCTCAAAAGGAAACTCTTTGGTGATGGTGAAGGATGGCTGCTACAAACTAGTGTTGGACTTAAGGTAGGGTCTTAACACCTCTATAGTTTTTATTTATGAATCGTATATGTTTAGAGAAAGATAGATTTGTTTGTCTACTTGTTGCTAGACTATCTTCTGATACTAGGGAGATCGGCCTTGTCCGCAAGATCGATTTATCTAACCAACATTTTAGTAGAGAGAGTTGGATCTCTCGAAGATGAGTTTTACTTCATTATTGTAATAGTTAGGAAATTGTCTTATTTTAGACTAAGGCTAAGTTGTTAGCATATGTGTGTGATAGAGCTTAATAATAGAGATTTGATTGTTAGAGTGATCAAGATATAGATCGAGTTGTTAGTGCAGTTAGAATAAGATTAATTCATAAAAGAAGGAAGATGTAATGGAGAAAAGGGATTGGCCGAGCTGAGATGATAGAGGATTGAGTGAGAGGCTAGAGTTTGAGTGTTAGAGAGGATTTGAGATTGAGACAGAGGTCAATCTATTGTTGTAATTGAGCTGAGAGGGCCAAGACTCTGTAATAGATATTATATCAATGAAATTGATTCAATGTGTATTTGTATAGTAATCCTGGTGCGAACTCTCGTTTATTTCTACGTATCCACATTCAGAGAGTTAACCAGGTATTTTCGTTAATTTCACATTTTAACGCAAATCTAAATGTTTATGGGTTTTATGTGTTTTAACACTAAATCGCGGTCATTTAGTGTTAAGGGTTAATTTTGCGATTAAATGCTAAAACCATTGAGTAAGCGCTTTACTTAAGTATTTAGTTAATGCACGTGGTTATATTCGAAAGGTGGGTTTTAAACAGTGAAGGTGGTTATCGGGCGGACCAACAGATGTAAGTGGTATTTCGGGGTAGTCACCGGATTCCACTGACCAAGTGACACGTAACACTTGGGTGGAGAGAGAAAATTGCCTTATCGGGCGGGTATTCTCCGTGCAAGTGGTTCACTCGATATCCTTGCGAACTGTTAGATCTAGCGCAGTTGATCGACGGTGGAGGATCAACAGACTATTTTGTTGATCGGGTTGAGTGTTGATTGTCAGATTTGATAAAGAAGAGATCAACGACGTGGATTGAAGCACTGTTTATAAAGTGAAAGTCAACGTGGGACCGAAATTTTAAATAAAAAGTGGGGAACCTTCATGTAAAGTGAGCCACGAGTAGAATATGTTGAAAGCACATGATTGGTTCTAAAGTAACCAATATTCTATTCTGAAGACTTCACCTTGTTTTTACCAACCTCCTGCATCAAAAACTTGAACAAGGACTTGACCTAACCAGGTCTAACCAATAAGATCATTTCGTCAAACATATAATGAAGATGTAATCTACAGGAGTCTGAAACTTATTTGAGAATCACTAAGAAGGTCTAATGCCCTGTCATAATAGTTGCAATAACACTTGTTTTCCCATGCATTCATTAACCATCAAATAATTGTCAAATTTTAAATAAGAAAAAGTTAGAAGACATTACAAATCCATGCTTATAACCAACATATAACTAGATTATCAACCATGACATAACAACCATAAAATCACCATAATAACAAGTACAAGTGCTCGTAGATTACAATAAGAAAATAAATCATATTAATCTATGCAAAATCCAACCAAGTCAGGTACTTCCATGTACCATTGGAATACAGATTGGGTTGAACCAAATCTTTCTTTCATCTAGTCACCCCCTGTGCCATATTCCAAGCATGAATGTGAGATCTCAATACATGAACAACCAGGGCTTTCTAGAGATTAAACCACCTCCACCCTCAAGCTATCGTGATCCTGCTAAAACCGATCAAGATATCATGAAGCCCAAAACAATCTTGGATGCCTCAGAGTTTCTTCACCAATACCTTGAGGAATTTGCCTGTCTCCACCCACATGTTGAGGGCTTCCATGATATTAAACCACCTCCACTCCCAACCCTTGAGAATTTTCCTTAGACCACCTCACCTGGTTCTAAATCCTCATGGCAATCCAAAGGTCAATTAGAAAAGAATCCCATCACACCATGACTATACGAAAATGGTAAGGCAAGGTTGAAACCTTTGTCACACTAGGAAAAACTCATGTCAATGATAGCAAAAGAAAGAAACACACAAATGCATGTACCATGCATTCACAAACCAACTAGGAAATCACACATGCAACTTGTTACTTGCAAGTCTTCCCGCTGAAGCTGCTTGATCCAACCTTCCTTTCTTGTCCTTTGCTTTCCTCGTCCTTCATTTTCCTTCGTTTCTCCAACGCTAGAATGCTCCGTGTTATCACCAAAAAATTGATCACCTAGCCTAATTTACTATATGGATCGGAGTACACATTATAAAGCCAATTTTACCATATTAAATAAAATTGCTTTCACCGTGAGAAATTACTTAATAAACCACATTTGTTAAGTAATTTATAGTTAAACCCATGAAGAATAATTAAATAAATCACTATTTATTTGATTTTCTTCTAGGAATAATTAATTAAACCATTGATCAATTATTATTCCTTGTCATATTTGACCCAATCATGAAAAACAAAGAGACAAATCATTATTTATCTTATTTTTCTCTAAGAATAATTAATTAATCACTAATGAATTATTATTCTTTGTTAAGTTTGACTAAATCCCTTAGGAATAATTAAATAAACCCTTATTTATTTATAATTCCTTAACTAATTCCTTGAGATGATAAATAAATCATTTATTTATTTATTATTTCTAAATAAAAGTTTAAATATTTTTTCCCTCTTAAACAAATATAATAAAATATTTCAGGTGGTTATTCCAAGAATGGGATCAATAATATTTTATTATTGCTCATTGTTCGATGATAACTCAATATTTTGTTATAAATAGAAGAGTTTTCCATTCATATTCACTTTTGATTATTTTCATTGTTGTACTCACTATTGTAACTCTGATTATTTTCATTATCACTCACCATATTTTTGCTCGATTTACACATTATAGAGGAGAGAGACTCTATACAAGGTTAAAACGTTTGAGGATAGCCAAGAACCCATCCCATAGAGGGGGACTCGTAACATTTATTTGTTCCCTTCACAGGTGTTATAGTAAAACTATTATTTGTATATCAGGTTTCCATTGGATGATTAGAGTTAATACTCTTTCTTTTTGTTGTTTAACTATGATTGTGGCATAGATTCAGACTTTGCCAGGTTTTGTTTCTATCAGTTGCTACATATATACAATGTTTAGCAACCATATATATTGTTGAGATTGCTTGTCATACATAATCTTAAGTGGTTTATTTTCGATCATCTTTGAGAAGAAAACTCTACAACAAAATTGGCGACTCAACTGGGTTTATACTTCAGATTCAGAAACTCGGGTGACCTTTGGTTTTCAGCTTAGGGTTTTTTCTTTTTTCAATTATCTTAATGTTTCCTACTTTTTTAACCCTAGATTTGTTAAATTTCTGACTTTTGCAAGCTTTCTGGTTGTTTCCGTAGGTCACAGGAATCAACCACAACAAAGGTGGCAATTTTTTCCGAGATTTGCCGATTGGGTTCCACAAAGCAGAAATCATACTTTTTGGCCCAAAATGTGTGATCTAGAGGCCAGAGCACACTTATCAGCCCAAAATGTGCGATCTAGAGGCCAAAGCACACTTATCAACCCAAAAAGTGTGATCCCTACTAGAAAATAGGTCAATGCCTGTGACTTCTAGGTTTCTCTTATATTTGTTTCTGGGTTTTGCAGAGAGTTATCTACTGGGTTGTCTAACCTATGTCTCATCCTGCTTAGGCCTTGATATACTCTTATTTACTCATTGAAGTCGAATTTAGCCCCCAGGGCTTCTAGTACGCTTGCAACTTTATAGGAGGAGTTTAGCTAAGTGAGTAGTCTGAGTTTCTGCAGCGCTTCGGCCACATTTTCCATATCTGTAGCCTTCTAATTTAGATTTGTAAAGATAGGTTGTCACCATCCATAGTTTCACATTTAAACTTGTTTATTCATTGGCCTTAGGGTCCCATCGATTTCCCTAGGTGTTTCACTCATCTTCCAATCTTTTTGCACTGATCTTCATCTCTGGTTTTTTGTTGTTGCTCCACCACTTTCTAGCAGCTTAGTGTCACTTGATCCCAATCACACTGACATTTAGATCTCTTAACCATTTCAATGTATTTTCCGTCGATTTAGCCACAACCAGCACAGTGTTTGCAAACCCAGTTTGGGTGCGGTTTAGTTAATTGTTTTGCTGTTCATTTTTTGTTATTAATTTCAATTTATTTTCAACAAGCTTTTTCTTTTTTTTACAAACATGATCTAGGCTTAATCAATAAATACACTTGCATGCACAAGCACACCTTAAGTGAAGGGCGCTTGGTTTATACCGCCAAGCCAAGACTTGACATAATAAATTTATCTCCCCTCATTGAGACAAAGGCATATTTTTGATCTCCCTTCACCATTTCCTTGTCACGTGTGTCTTACCACCATTGCACCACCTAGGCATTTGTCATGGAGACTATTAGGCCTTCATGCCCAGTTTCTGCTTGGGCATATTACTCCTCCACGAAGAATTCGAGTTCATAGCCCTCCAAGTCCCATACTGACTCTTTTAGTGGTTCACCCGATTCCTCGTCTAATTCTGAGTCTCCTTCACAGCTGGTGCAGGAACCCAACCTGGTGTTGGCTCAGATTCTATCTCGGTGGTCACATCAAGTGGAATAGTATCAAGAACCGTTCCGGTAGCCCCCATGCTCCCTTTTATGGATGGGTTAAGTCTATCAGATTTTAACCAATTGATAAACGACCCCATACACCATGATGTTGGTTGGCCTTCTATGATGACTAAGCTTCCCTCAAACATCCCAAAGTTTGTGGGTAATGATGGAGAGGATCCTACCAACCACGGTCGATCCTTCCACATGTGGTGTTCATCCAACTCCATTACCGATGACTCCATTCGTCTTCGGCTATTCTAACGCACGCTCATTGGAGACGCTGTAAAATGGTAAGTAGACCAGCCCTCTGCATCTCATTCCATTTTCACGATGCTTTCTAAAGTGTTCCTTTCATATGCCTAGTTACCTCCTTGGCACGACACTGGTACAAAGATATTGACCTCATTTCGTTAGTCCTCGGCCACTCACCTATCCAACCATGTTCAAGAGTGGCATCGAAGGAGGAGCACATGTCATGCCCCGCCTTTCGAATACCATGTCTATCAAGATTGGTTTCTTAGGAGCCTTCTAGCACCCATTGGAAAAGATGTCGCGTCACATTTTCCTCAGTCTAAGACCAAGGAAGAAGCTCTGCAAACTGCTCTAAGATATGATCTGATTTATGCACAATCAGGTTATGTCTATACTGTCATTCTAGACCTCTCTCATCCTAGAAGTGCCAATGCACTGTGGGCATCTCACGTCGCTGATGGTATCGTTGGCACCCTTTCACACCCTTCGCCATATACTCAAAAAATTTATGGCTATCTACAAGGGGGCACGAGTTCCTCTAACACTCATGCCCCTCTTGCTAGCAACATGTTTTCAGGACCCCAACCTGTCTACCAAACTATTGCTCCTCCTTATGCATAGCATAGTGCTCCGACCCCTTAAGCATTAGCGTTGTAGCCTCCCATGCATCCTCAGCCCCAATGGCCACCGCCCCCTCGGGGCTAGGTGTTTGTGCAACAAAGTGCAACCAATCCTCAAAATTCAAAGAAAAAGAATAAGGGGAAGGGTAACAAGGGTAACCGGGGTAATCAAGGTAATCAACCTAGTGAACCCCAAGGGAACCAACCTAACACCAACAACCAACAATAGGGCAGCCAACCCAAGCAGAATAAGGATATTCATACAAACAAGCCTTGTGCATTTTGTGGTGTACATGGGCATTATACACATGAGTTTCCTTTCTTACCCTAGATGCACCAATTGTGGGAAGCTCAAGCATCTTCTAGAGGTCAACAATCGCCTCAGAATCTTGCGCCATTTCAACCGGTACTGCTCACAAATTCTTTCCCTTAGCAAGGATTTGTTGTTGCTCAACCTATCTAGGTCAAGGAGCCCATCGCCCCTGAACCTTCTGGTCTGGTGACTACCAGATCCTTATGATGAACTCTGATGAGGTTAACCACTCCAATATCAACCTGCAAACTCAGTCACGTCAATATGACAAACCCTCGACTTCGTCTGCCACTGAGTCCAAAACCAAAGCATCTATTGAACCTCTTGTGACACCAAATGTTCCGTTACAAATCCCTCAACCTAAAGTTGAGGCTATTCCAAAGATCCTAAAGGGACCATTACATCGTAATGCGACTTCTAATCGAGATGCCAATACATACAGTATAGTAGATGAATTGGCACAATCACCTGCTGCCATGTCAACGCTGGAAGTCCTCAAGTCATGCCCATCTCAAAAAATAGCTCTACTAACTACCTTGGGTGTGGTAGATCCTTTTTATGATCATCTGATTGTCTTTTTGGTTGATACATCAGAACATCCCCCATTTCCTTCATCCATTGCTTTCCAAATACCAGTTTGAGTCCGTAATGCCATCATCTATCGATGCATTATTGACGAAGGTGCATCCACCCATGTGATGTCCACTGTTGTTTGGAAACAACTTAAGTCACATGAGTTATCCCCCTCCACCATCACTTTGCGCGCTTGGGATGGACACTCCTCCCAGCCCCTTCGTATGCACTGCAACTATCCAGTGACCCTTGCAGGAAAGATTGTCCATGTCGACATTGAAGTCATCAATGCCCCTTTGTATTACAACATTCTCTTAGGTGATCGTTACACATATTCCATGTCAGCAGTCACGTCTACGGTGTTTCGCAAGATGTGCTTCCCCCATGAAGGGAAAATCGTTACCATCGATCAGTTGACTTACTACGAGCTGGCATTCGTGACCTCTCCCGAGTCCATTATCTCGTCAGTGTCCGAAAAACAGTCTTCAAATACTCTCACTAGTGTTTCACCTAGAGTCTATAAATATTCTTCTTTGTTGGGTGCTTTCCCTAGTCCTCCCCCTCCCATCTAAGAGCCTAACTTTATGAGTGTTTGCATGTTACAAGCGTCACAGGCTACCCTTAAGCAGTTAGGTACACCTTATCAAAAGCCAGCTCCTCAACACCTTGCTGTTTCCCTCCCAGCGGACCTCTCTGGATCCACCCCCCCATGACCTCCTTCGTTTGTGGGTGCCTCTCCTATGTTTCCAGTAGGAACTGTTACTCTAAGTCTCAACCATCCAGGAGCTATTCCGCCAGGACATTACCCTGCAAGCCATATACCTTTCTTATTCCCCCTTCGGGAGTTTTTCTGTCCCTATCATGGCTTTGCTGGTCCTTCCTAACATGACTCTAGGGATCCTAGTCAACTAACATGACTCTAGGGTACATTGATCACCCTGCAAACATTCTGCCTAGTCAACTAAGGCATCATCATGCTTTGACCTCGGTTCAACCGGTCCCTATGACCCCTGTCGTTGCTTTAGTTCCATCACAACCTCAACAGGAACCAACTCCTATTGTGAAAGCATCCAGATAGGGGGGTAAAGCTAAGAGGAAAGAACGTAAGGACAAGGCTCCCCAAGCTCCTCCAGCCCCTAAGGCCCCAAAGCCAACACCCCTGTGCGCTTTGTGTAAAGATTTTGGGCATGCCACCAATAATTGTCTTGAACTTCCTCAACTTAAACGTTTGGTTCATGAAGTGTTCCCTGAATCAAATATCTTGTAAAACCATGTTAACTTGTCAGGCCCACCTAAGAAACTCAAAATGTTATGCACAAATCGCCCTTGTGCCCTATGTGATCATCATGATCATTATTCACATTGTTGCCCTCATCTCAATGAATTTTGTGATTTCCTTTAGGCACTTCACGAATACGAGGCCACTCGTAGTGGATCACCTACTCCTCTACCCATGGATTCTGGGACCACTAGTCAAACAGAATAGGGGGACTCTAGTCCCACCATTGTGATCCCTCCCCCTTATGTCAAAATGACGAACACCACAAACCATATCCTTTACCTATCATCATCCTTGAGTTCCTCATAGGCAAACATTTCTGAGGTTTCTGCGCCTGCTTCTATCGAACCTCTTTCGACAGAATCCCAGGTCTCAACTGCAGATCCTCCATCTACCAGCTCGTCATCTACCATTCCAGACGATGCATATGTGAACCTCCTTTCGTAGGTCGATGCACTAGGTAACATCACCGCATCATGTAGTTAGATTTCCTCCCATCTGCCCATCTCCCATCGTGATGAGAACATCATGGAAGCTATGTCTACCCTTGATTACCCTTGCACTTAGGCAAGGGGGCATTTTGAAGGCCATTTCCTTGATAATTCTCTTGATGCACTCTACCTCAAGAAATTTTTCTCATAGCAAATCCCTTTGATATGCATGTCTTTATTTCTACCATGAAGTTAGGTATATTGCATCATCTCATCTGTTGTCTTTTGCACCTTTCATATGGATCCATCATCCACACCATATATCGGTCATGCCATTGGTGCGAGTCGCTTCTCCCATAATCTAAACTCGGAAGCCTGGGCCATTTTTACCCCCTTGCATACGTTAGTCCTTTCGAACGATGTGTGCATTGGATTTGCCATTGATAATCAGGCCGAATAAAATGTAGTGATAGGTTTGCTAGTCGATGCCCTCGCTCATCGCATCCTTCATCTTCATGTTCGTTTAGATTCCTTGCTACTTGTCATGCAATTGAATGGTGTATATCATGTGCATAACCAAGTCATATTTAGAAAATATGTACAAGTTAAGCTGCTGGCACGTGAATTTGAAACCATTACGTTCAGTCAAATTCCTAGAGCCCAAAATAACTATGTAAATACAATTGCAAACAACATTCTACATTGGAATTTATCACATGCATACCACAAAATATAACCATAAACAAACAAATGGAAAACCATCATCGTCATATAAAATGCATAATCATATTATGTATCGTAAAAGTGTTTGGAGCCATAGCTCTAAATACATTTGACATGCCCATAGCATGTTACAGAAATCAAAATCAAAGGGACCCATATCTAGTCACTATTCGACAGATCTCATGCCAAAGGCTCTGCTCCACCTGCATGTAGATCACATACTGCCTGACCAGCCATTGCCATGCGCTGCACGATACCTTGCCACTCTAAGGGAATATTGGTGCACTCATCTGTGTCCCGATCCTCTAAACAATGCCATCCGCACTCTGAAACTCCAGTTAGGAGTACATCAAACCTACGATGAAGATCAGCGAGCAGTGCAGTATCCTCTGGACCCTGATGTGATGATGATGTCCCTCGATCTGCAGCCCTAGGCGCTGCGGATTGACCTGCATATCTTGCTGGATTTACCAGTGCTATGTCTGCATATAACATATTTTACACTCAGTACCATATACACATGATAGAAATATGAAATGCACCATAAGAATAGAAACTCAACACTTACCGTCCGGTCCCCATGCTCGCCTGAGTAGAAGTGGCAAGTCAGGATCCCCCTGATATTTCATCCCGCTATAATGTTAATCTTCAATGTAAAGGGGCATGTAGTCCCAATGTGTGAAAAAATCGGGTCGGAACACTAGTCCGACTCCCCCTCTTCCTCCTTTCCACAGTAGTTTCCCCTAGCGGTGCATCCTGGGCTCCTATGGGTCCCCATCTCAGATATGTACATGAAGATGGATAGTGGGTATCTTCTCAAAGAATAACACACAATACTATAAAAAAGCATAGTCACTATTCATCTGCCTCTTGCAAAGACTCGACTATCCTTTCACCAATGACAGCATCATCTGGGCCCACCCATAGTAGGTCTAGACCAAAACACTCTCAACCAACATCGTCTACCCACTAGTGATGTGGTGGAACACCTGGTTGCCCAAGACCTGTAGCACAACTGTGACAATAACTTGTGTCTCTAGCCTCTCTAGATCAATAGGTGGGATAGTCATGCCCTTGACACGAACACCCTGTTAGCGCTTGAAATTTCACCTCAGGCTGAAAAAGGTAAACTTCAAGGCAACATCAAACCACTTAGCCTCGTAGCTAGCCCTACGGGGCAGGAGAGGGCTCTCTCCGGTCTATCTCATTAAAGCTCTTCAATGGGCGAGATAAAAAATGTGGAAACACTGATTTTAGGCTAGTATACTGATAAAAGGTTTGATTTAGTGATTTTTAGAGTTTTGGTGGAAAATTGGGGAAAGGATTTTTTGGGTGCGGGGATTGGACACAGTTTTCGCAGGGGGTTCTTTGGGGCAAGGTAGGAGACTATATTGATGCCTTTGATAGATGTGGATGGATTAGAATGAATGATTAGAAGCTAAGGAGAGCAAGCAAGCACCTTGAATTCTCCTTAAACAGCTGAAAACATTGATATTAAGCAAACTTAAAGGCAGAGCATAGCAACCATGAATTCTACCTTAACATTTCATTTGCCTAATTTGCAGAAGAAAAATTAAGAAGATGATTCACATAACAAACTTACAAGTACAAAGAGAAGCACACCATCAATACATGTAACCACAAGAATCCCAAAAAGGACTGCAAAACCCTGGTCTTCCGTAGCCAAAAATTGCAGAGATACAATGAGTAATACAATAGAAGCTTTTCTCCCTCAAGAGTCCAACCATGAAAATGACTAAGAAAGTACATAATATAGGCAAGCTAACATCTTTCCTTGCCTCTAGGGGTCAAGCTCACTATCCTAGGAGATGTTTCAACCAATTCCAAACTGATCACTAAAATCTAGGCAGTCAAAACAACTTGCCTCTATAAACTAGGAAACCAATCCATTCATTAAATGTTTGCTATTTCATGCATGAATCTTCTAGAAAAGATAAATAAGTGTCATGTCAACATGAAAATACATTAATTACATGAAAGAGGGTGAAAAATCCCATCTCAAGTCAAAACTGGTCAAAGCTGGGCGAATTCCTGAGCTGTACAGTGAAATTTGGAGAAATTTGCCTGATGGGTAACGTACATATGCCTGATAGGTCGCGTGTCTTTGGGACCACTTTTGGGGCACTTCCAGGTGTCCAAATGAGGCAAAAGTGGGCTTGTTGGAAAGGTCGGGATGTCTACTTTCCAACCCAAGTGGAATTTCTGAATTTGGTGGCCATTTGCCCCTCCAAAATTGCAATCGCCCAAGACTTCTTTTTGTGTGTCAAAAATGTGGCAGAAAGTCATTTTTTGCATGTTTTTTGACTTTCTTGAGGCCCAAAACTTGATGAAATTTCTTAGTAATGGCTGAGCAAGTGTAACTTTCCATGAAAAATCTAGAGATGCTGAGTTTTTGTAAAATGGAGTTGCCAGGACAAAGGGTCTCACCGGGGGTGAGACCCGTTAATGGAGAAAACCTGTAAATTGCCTGAAAAATTCAAAATTTACCCAAAATGCTCAACATTTCTTGGGATTTGTGCTATGGCTGAGCTATTTAGGGCTATGCTCCTTCAACGAAGCCTCGGCCAAGATACGGAGGGGATCGGGCCTCTTTCTCCGTTTTAGTGCCTTTGCCAACTGCCTTTGAAGCACCTTCATCTTTGCTTTGCACACGTGCATCCGCGCCCAATAATGATTTTTCAT
>APFE030207496.1:41122-93632 GCA_000404065.3 Pinus taeda
AAATTTGACTAAATCCCTTTGGAATAATTAAATAAATCCTTATTTATTTATTATTCTTTAACTAATTCCTTGAGATGATAAATTATTTATTTATTATATCTAAATAAAAGTTTAAATACTTTTTCCCTCTTAAACAAATATAATAGAATATTTTAGGTGGTTATTCCAAGAATGGGATCAATAATATTTTATTATTGCTAATTATTCGAGGATAACTCAATATTTTGTTATAAATAGAAAGGTTTTCCATTCATTATTCACTTTTGATTATTTTCATTATTGCACTTACTGTTGTAACTCTGATTATTTTCATTGTCACACACTGTATTTTTGCTGGGTTTACACATTATAGAGGAGAGAGACTCTACACAAGCTGAAGACGTCTGATGATAACCAAGTACCCATCCCATAGAGGGGGATTGGTAACATTTATTGGTTCCTTTTATAGTTGTTACAACTATTCTTTGTATATCTTGTTACCATTGGATGATTGGAGTTATTACTCTTTATTTTTGTTGTTTAACTATGATTGTGGCATAGATCCAGACTTTCCCAGGTTTTGTTTCTATCATTTGTTGCAGATCTACAATGTTTAGCAGTGATTTATATCGTTGATATTTTTGTCATCCATAAACTTAAGTGGGTTCGTTTCGTACAACTTTGAGAAGAAAACACTACAACATTGCAAGAATGCTCTAAGTGTGCAATAGTACAAGAGAATAGAGAGAGCTCCAAAACATAATTGAAAATGGTTGTGAATTGATCCTCAAAATCCTTTTTATCATTGAGGCCTCTATTTTATCCAATTTCCTCTATTTTATTTCAATTTTCCTCTCATGCAAACATGCAACCCTTCATCTCCCTTTTCTCCTATTTTCCTTTATTTTCATAAATAAATTCCAATTTCCTTAGCCATAATAAACAAAATGACACCCACTAGGTTGTTTTGTAACATTAATCTTGGAATACATGTTGCAGGAGCTTGGTCTTATTTTGATTTTATTAACTTTATTACATGAACTTTTAACTTGGAGCTTTTACATTTTAGCAATCAACCCATTCACAACTCTACTTCTAACCTATAACTTGATTTTGCTGACTTAACTAGGAGACAGAGCCATGTTTCTCCAACTAACTACAATCCAAGTCATCCTGCTGATGTGGAAAACTGAATTTCTCCATTTGACTATGACACAAGTCAAATGAAGCCTTTTCTTGCTACATTTTAACACTCCCTCTTAGCAAGAAAAGGGTTTTGCACTACCCGTATCATGCTCCCGTGGAACTCAAATTTGCCTCTTGACAATGGCTTTGTCAAAATATGCATCCTGCTCCTCAATGGGAATGTACTACAACATCATGATTCTCCTCTGCACACAATCTCGCAATTCATGGTACCTGATATCAATATGCTTCAACCTATCATGAAATACTGTATTTTCAGAGAGTTTGATACAACTCTAATTATCATTGTAAATCATAGTAGGATCCATCTCAAATTTTCCTCATCCAAATGGCCTCGCATGTTACTTGACTAACAACCATATCCTTGGCCTCTACTGAGCTGAGTGCTACCAATCTCTATTTCCTACTATACCAGGAAATAATTGTTGACCCAACACTAAAGATAGCTCTGAAAGTGCTCTTCATGTCCGATGGACTCCATACCCAATCTACATCAGTGAAGCATTGGAGCTTCACACCAACAGTCCTCCTATACCATAACCCAAAATCTATTGTGCCTCTGAAGTGTCTAAGCAAATTTTTTGTTGCTTTCCAGTGAAGCTTGGTAGGCTTCAACATAAACTGTTTCAACTGATTAACTGCATAACATATGTTAGGTCTTGTGTTCACCAGATACATCAAGGACCCTACCAACTGTCTGTAGATGGTAGCATCTAGTGCCTCTCCTATAGAATCATCCTCCTTCCTCCAGTTGGTAGCTAGAGGAGTGTCCATAGGCTTGTAGTGCTCCATATGGAACCTCTGAAGTATTTCAAAGTTATATTTCCCCTAGCGTACAAACAATTCTCCATCTCCTTGCCACACCTCCAAACCAAGGAAGTAGTTCATCACACCCATGTCCTTCATCTCAAACTCTCTTGCATGGCCCTACTTACAAGAATGGATCAAATTTTGATCCCCTGTTAGTATCAAGTCATCCACATACAGGAATAGAATGAAAATTTTTCCTTCTACCACAATGTAGTAGATATTGGCATCTACGTCACTCTTGGTGAAGCCCAATCCACTGAGATATGTGTTTATCAGAGCGTACCGAGCATGAGGTGCTTGCTTGGGACCATAAAGGTCTCTACTGAGTCTACACACGTGTCTCCCTGTGAAATGTTTCAAACCCCTCAGGCCGATCTATGTAAATCTCTTCCTCAAACACTCCATTGAGGAAGCCAGTCTTCACATCATTTGGTGTATCTTCCACCCCATCTACACAACTAATGCTAGAATGGTTTTGATGGAGGAATATCTTTCCATAGAGGAAAATATCTCCTCATAATCAACTCCCTCTAGCTGTGAGAAGCCTTTGGCCACAAATCTGGCCTTGTACTTCTCGATACTATCATCAACTGCATGTTTCACTTTGTAAATCCATCTGGAACCAACCACTCACTTGTTCTTTGGTCTCGACCACACCTCCCATAGATTTTTATTCATGATGGAGTCGTAATCCTCCACCATGGCATCTATGCACACTGGTTGGGAAACTTATTCCTCCAATGAAGAAGGCTTGGAATCAATGAGTTATGACATAAGTGCCATATAACTAGCATACTTGTTTGGTGATATCCTCTGCCTGTGTAAGGATGTAGGACCTCCCACATCCTCATGTGCATCCTGCACCAACTTGTCAACCTCTATGATTCTCTTCCTCCCCTCTCTAGAAGATTCTAGTTGAGTGGGTGCCTCCACTCGACCTCCCTTTTGCTCCTCCACATATGGTTGCTCCACAACATCCTGATGATCTGACGAAGGCTCCTCCTTTGGATCTAGAAGGTTCTCCTCTGGTGGAATACTAAGTTCTCACCCTAGAGAGCTTCTCATAGCCTTCTTCTCATCAAATCTGATATCTCACCTCATCGTTGTCATCCTAAGTGAGGAAAAATACACCCGATAGTTATGAGGTGTTTTTGTGTATTTGACAAAGATCCCCATCTCAGTTGTAGGCTCCAAATTTTTCCTACTATCCTTCCAGACATGACAATAGATTGTAGCTCCAAAAATTCGAAAATGGGATACATTTGCCTTCGTCCCATAAAAAGCTTCTTCAGGTGTGATCATGCCAAGTATTTTTTGACGGCTATAGTTCTGCAAATAAACCATTGTATTGCATGCTTCTGCCCACATACATAATGGAAGTCCTTGATCATGCAACATTTCTCTTGCATCCCCTACAATGATTATGCTTTTCTTGTCTGCCACCCCATTTTGCTGTGGGTTGTGGGGTGTAATTAGTTCTCTTTTAATTCCTTCCTTGGCACAAAAATCTTTGAAAGCATTAGACCCAAATTTTCCTCCATTATCACTTCTCACGGATTTAATTTTCTAACAAGTCCGATTTTCAACCAATGCTTTGAATTAAACAAATTTTGTAAACACTTCATCTTTCTTCTTCATAAAATAGATCCAACACTTGAGGGAAAAGTAATATATGAAAATTACATAATACCTGTGTTTTTTAACTGAGACTGTAGAAATTGGCCCACACACATCAAATTGGACTCACTCTAAGATGGCTCCAGCTCTGTAATCTCGACCCTGGAAGTAGGCTTTGACATATTTTCCAAGAGTGCATCCCTTGCAAACATCATGTTGGTCAAGGGTGATTTTTGGAAGTCTTGTGGTGATATAATGCATGATTTTCAAAGCTCCATGGTGTAGATGACCCAAGTGCCTATGCCAGAGTTCCCCAACATCTCAACTTTGTATATGTTTTTCTTTTCTTCTCAATGCAACACATGCATCCACCTCTAGCTTTAAATATTTCTCACTCTAAAACCTATTTGTTCTACTTGTCTAGTAGCAACATGCTTCAGAAAATATTTCCCTTTACTAAACACAACATCATATCCTCTGTCCTCCAATACAACAACAAAAATAAAATTTCTCTTCAGCCAAGGCACACACATTACAGTTTTTAGGTGAAGATGGGAGTTGAACTCTCTCTTAAAGGTGACAGTGCCAATCACTTTGGTACTATACCTCCCATCATATCCAAGTTCTATGTGTAATTGTAGGTCCTTCTCCTTCAGGTTGTTGAAGAACTCCTTAGATCTTGTCATATGAGACGAAGCTCCAAAATCCAAGTTACAAACACTACCTCATAGAGTACTTTCCATGCATGTAATATAGGTGAAATACAATTCAAATTGTGATGCGAGAGCATCACCTCCTGCTCCTCTTGTAGTCTTCTTCCTAGATTTCTTGTGTAAACACTTGGTTGCATAGTGTCCATATTCGTGGTAGTGAAGACATTTAATTTTTCTGAGGTCCTTCTTCTTGCCCTCATTATGACTTGATTCTGCCTTGCCTTGGGCCTTCTTTCCCTTGCCTGCCAAGGAAAATTTTTCTTCCTCCTCAATTCTGGGTGTGGCACCACCTCTGATGTTTCTTCTTATCTCCTCCTGCACCAAATCAGCCCAAAGACTCTCCCAATCTAGTAGCTTGTCTCTTCCATTAATTGAATCCAAATAGTTGTGCCAGATTTTCAGAAGGTCAAGGAGTGCTAAGCCCATAAGTTCAAATGATGACACATTTTCTCCTACTCCTCCAAGTTCATCCCAAACCTGAGTGAATCTGGATAGGTATTGTGGAATGGATTCATTTTTCTACATTCGAATGCTCCTGATTTTATCTCTCAATGTCAATTTTTTGACATCATTGCTGCTCTGGAAGAGATTTGTGAGATTTTTCTACATTGAAAAAGGAGTATCCTTTCCATGCAAGTTCGAAACAACATGATCTATGACACCCTCTAGAATAATCCTCTCGGCCTTTGCTATGTCTTTCTTCCACTAAGAAAGTATTTGTGCATCTGATGTTGTTGGTTGTGGAATATCATATTGTGTATATTCCCATACTCCATTGTCATCTAAGATAACTTCCTTCATGTATTTCCAAGCACAAAAATTCGAGGTTCCCTTGAATGCATACATAAGTCCCAATCCATTGAAATACATTTTTCTTGCACTAAAGAGAATCTGCGCCAAAAACTCTACAAATCGGAATTTCTCTGAGAGAATATCTAGAACAAGGTTTCTATGCAGTGTTCCAAAGCTCTGATAGCATGTAAAAATTGCAAGAAATTTTCTATTGCTAATGAAATCAAATTGAAATCAAGAGACATAAATTTCTTCTACTATTCTACAAAGATGTAAAGACATGATAAAAACACATGCAACAACATGAAACCATCAAAACACAAGGAACACAATGATTTTACAATGGAACCCAACTGGGAAAAACCTCTCCACTACTTTGCATTAATTTAGCTGAGAATATGGATCAATTACAATGTCTTGCTTCAATCCAGAAGCACACCCTGCACTGCAAACTGCTCTCCTATTCACTAGCCTACTCTTACCAATACTTAGCCAAAATAGGCCTCTTTTATCCCCCTATTTCCTTACGTAACCTTGGAGGAAATTAACACGTAAAAAATAGGAGAATTCCTATTTCCTTAAGCAAATCGTGAAGGAATTGACCACTTGCTCAATGCAAAAAAATTGTACACTCAACTAGTATACAACTAATAATTACAATGTGCCTTTTTCTCCACTCCAACTAGCCAATTCAAATTCCATGCATGAATGGGTTTATTTTTAGTAAATTATTCAGTTAACTGAGATATCAGTGAGTTAACCACTATTATAACTACTCAATTGAACTCCTATTGACTCCACTAAAGAATAGAGCTCATATAACTGAGTTTAACACAAATAACTCCACTAGTTTGCTAAATCTTAGCAATCAACCCATGCAAAACTCTACTTCTAGCCTAAAACTCGAATTTACTGACTTAACTAGGAGAAAAAGCCATGTCACTCCAGCTAACTGCAATCCAAGTCATCTTGTTGATGTGGAAATCGAATTTCTCCACTTGATTAAGGCACATGTCAAATGAAGCCTTTTCTTGTTACATTTTAACACAACATATTCCCACATTAACAACGCTAATACAAGCATGAGTCATCATAACAAAAATAGTCATCCTCTCAATATAATCCATCATCTACACCATAACAACAACCATTTGGCAACTGAGAGTGGGACTTCAGCTCTCCACCCAACCTTAGATTAGCTTGCACTGCGGTCTTTCTTGCAACCAATCACCCTCGATCTAGATTCCATATTTTGAGAAGGATTGCTCAAAGGATTAAAATCATGGTTTTAGCTAAAACAAGGACTTCAGAGACCCTAACACCTCCACCTACTAGCTAATGAAATCAACAACTATTTAATGCAACAAGCTAAAACAAGGAATCTAGAGGTAGACTACCTCCACCCACCAACCATTCCTTCCTTAGGCTGAAACAGGGAATTCAAAGACCTCCTAGCCTCCACCCACCAACCAAACAAAGGAATCTAGAGGTCATCACCTCCAACTTTAGCAACATAAGGGAATCTAGAGGTTGACACCTCAACCCTCAACAACACAAGGGAATCCATAGGTCGGTACCTCCACCCTTAGCAACACAAGGGAATCTAGATGTTGAAACCTTCACTCTCAACAACACAAGGGAATACAGAGGTCAACACCTCCACCCTCAACAAAAAAAGGGAATCCATAGGTTGACACCTCCACCCTCAATAACACAAGTGAATCTAGAGGTCGACACCTCCACCCTCAACAACACAAGCATACATAATACCCAAGCTTGGGAATCTGGAACACACTGCAATAATCATGAAACAAGCAAGGAATATTCAGAAATATCCTTACCATGAATCCAAGAGACAGGACTACACCCCAATTGTCAAGGGAATCTAGAGATCATCCATCTCCACCATCCAGTTATCCAGGGAATACAAAGACTATTTCCCTCACTCAAGAGATGTTCTCCAAGCATTCCAATGCTGAATCAAATGTCTTCTTTCTTCTCCACTCTTCCAACAACATTGAACTTGCATTTCTTCTTGTGGTTCTATTTTTCCACACACCTCCATGATTGAGTGCTTTTTCTTCCCTCCACCCTCTGTTGTGATGATCCTCCAATACCTCTCTCTTCCATAGTTTTGACTCTTTCTTCTGCTTATTGTCCAAATGTCGTCATTACCTTTTGGTTGGTCATGGGGATTTCTTCTGTTAGCTCCCTAATCATGTTCCTGTTGGTTTGCTTGGCTTTTCAGACCTACCAGTGCTACCCATCCTCTTCTTTAATTTTTGTCCTATTCTACCTTACAAATTCAACCAAGGAAGTATGGAATCTTTGTCCTCCTTCCTACCCCATTAATTGTTATAACCGGTCTCATTCAATGGTACCTCTATCGACCTTCCCTGGTTGTAAGAAAATAATTAAGTTTTATTTAAAGACCAAGCATTCTCCTTTCTCAAACTTTGGAAGCTTTGTCCCAATACTTAGGCCTATTTTCCATTAAAATTGCATTATTATAAGGTTTACATTGAGGGAATATTACCCATGGGTTTGTCACATGCCACTAGATAAGGGTTGGGAAGATCATTATTGATGTTATATGTCAATAAACCTCCTTAACTATGATCTTTCCTTATTCAGTATTTTTGTTCCATACAAGGATATCCTCCTCAGAATTTAGATAAACTCCCACCTATTTTAAATCCAAAGTATATTCCTTCCATAGATGTGCGAGGTATTTGGAATCTCAGGTTGTTAGTAGTCAACCAAATAGCGCCAAAATTGTGCTCCAAATCCCTCTTCTTAATTTGATTAATATATTAGTAACCACTACCGTGTAAGAGATTTCGAGGAAACGTAATAAAGGAGGATGCAATGAAGCCTTCTCCAATCTTAACCCTTAAGCCATCTCCAATTTTCCATTTTTTATTCTTTGTTATCCAACATTTGACTGATAGCATACATCACCATATTAAAGATGCATTATGAGTGCCTATGATAGGAGTTTGTATCCAATCCTCAACCATCATCTTAGAAAAATACTTATCCCTACAAATGTCTTGCCAAAAGCTTGCTTCAAACACAACCCTCCATAGTGATTTGGATGCCAATTCCCATCCAAACGAATGGAGATTTTTTAGCCCCTAGCCTCCATGTAATTTCAACCTCGATAAATCCTCTAATCTAGCCAATTGTATTTCATGATGCTCTGTATTACCACCCCAAATGAAACCAACAATGATGGAATTAATTTTCTGAAAAATTGAAACAAGTATCTTAACAATGTGGAGCCATCATATTGGTAGATTTTGGAGAACAACCTTAAGCAGCATGATTCTTCCTCCAATTATCAACCATTTATTCGCCCATTTCATCAACTTATGACCAAATTTCTCTATCTACCACCTCCAATCATGGACCAAATATTTGTTTGGTTTGAAGAAAAACCCCAAATAAGTGAAACTTTTTGTAAGTTTAATCACCTTTAAACCAAAAAGATCAAATATTTTCTGAAGAATCTCCTCATCGACCTCATGTTTAATAAAAAGTGACTTATCACTGCGGGGCAGTAGGCTCGCTGCCTTGCTAAAAACATCAATAATATTATAGTATCACCTCCATTCAAGGAGTGTTCCAATCCCAAATAGAAGGACATCGTCTACAAGAAGTATATGGGAGACATAAATGTTTCATATAACCTAAATGCCAGCAATATGGTCCATCCCTCTTTCCTCTAGAATAAGGTGACTTAGACATTCTAAGACAATGATCAACAATAGGCAAGATAAAGAGCACCCCTGGTGCAGTCCCTGCTCACCTTAAAAAACATAGATGGGACAACATTAATGATGACACCAAATTGAAAAAAGATTACACAAACCATAATCCATTGAAAAATACCAAATGAGAGCACAATCTTAGTGAGATCCAATGCCATGTGTAAACATTCTTGTGTGATTGCAATGCCATCATGTATTTTCCTCCCCTTGAGAAAACCAAATTGTTGTAGTGAGATAGAGCTTGTTAGTTTATCTTCGAGTTTGATGGAAATCACCTTAGAAATCAATTTATATACAAGAATACACAAATAAATGGGTCAAAAATCCTTAAAAGTAATAAGCTTTGAGGTCTTAGGAATAATAACAATAAATGTTGAGTTTAAAGAGCCTCAGACCACCTTGTTTTGCCTAGAATCCTACACCAACTGTACTAGGTCCTCCACCAACAAGTTGAGGACGAGGACAAAAATATCCACGGTCCAACCATCTAGACCTGGGATTTTGTCTTTGGAAAAAGTCTTCAATATTGATTCCACTTCTTCCTTGCTAACATGCTTAGCAATGTCTTTTAAATAAGTAGGAGAGAAAAAGGTGGGATATGAGTTGATCATTTTCAATTGTGTATCAATTTCAATATCTGCTCTAAGAAAATATTAATGTCCAAAATATTTAACAATTCTAGTTTGTAACTGATCCTTAGTATGTATTGAATTTCAAGCTTCATCTTGCAACTCCCATATAATGTTCTCCTTATTCCTTTTTGATGCAAAATTATGAAAAATTCAGTGTTTTAGTCCCCCGTAGTGACCCATATAGCCATGCTCTTTATAAACCATTCTTCTTCTTGTAGTCTAAGGATGTATATTTTTCAATTCTCAAGTTCCAACACTTCCTTTTTAGCTCTTTCTGATAGAAAACTAGGTTGTTTGGGATCATCAAGTATCTCCAACTTGATATCAATTTCTAGTAACTCCTTGGAAATTCTCTTCTTTTTTCTCCTTTCCCATTTTTTAACCACTCCCTTCAATATTATTAAACTTTAACTTATCCATTCCATGTGTGATCTAACTCGATTAACAAATGTATATTTCCAACATGTTCTTACAACCTTTTAAAATTCCTCCTCTACTAGCCAAGCATGATTGAATTTGAAAGGATGATATAATAGGTTTACATCATCTTTCCACTATAAGAAAATCAAATTATGATCTGAGATCATCGCATATCAAGTCCAAGATCTATTGGTTCCCAATACTTCTAAAAGATCAACCTTCACTAGAAAACGATCAAATCATTTTGCAATACCCTCCACCCTAATTTTGTCATTATATCAGGTAGGTTGCATCAGGGATGGGACAAAAAAAAAGGTTGTACTAGTAAAATTACTTCTGAAAGTAATCAACCATAGGATCTAGGTGACCCTTGCCACCAAAGACTTCACCAACATGAGTGGTGATGTTTAGGTCCCCTCCTAAAATAAGATGACCAACTAATAAGACCCCCCTCAGTATCAGTTGATTCCAAAAAAAATCGCTCCTTGGATGGCCCGTAACAGTTAATGATATGTATTTCCTAGAAATACCCCAGATTTTACTTGAAAGATAGATGTCAACACATGATTTATATGTAAAAAATTAAGAATTTGGGGATCCCAGAGAGTAACTAGACCTCTAGAAAGGCTAGGGGCATCAACACCACAAAAATTCGATCCAAGACACAAAATTAAAAATTATGGATGGGCGTTGTTCACTAGAACCATGGTCTCTTGTATTACGATCACAAAAGGCTTATGATTTTGAATCAGATGTCTTAGGGAAATTTTCTTTGAGGCATTCCCCAAACCTCAAATATTAAAAGACATGCTGATCACATGGAAATAGAATGTAAGGGTGATTCTCTAAGAGCCCTAGGTGAGACTTCACCAAAATATGGAGGAGCAAGGGGTTATACCAGCCTCTGATAGATTCAAATGTTCATCACGCTTCTTATTTCTCTTCTTCTTGCAAATAGTCACATTCTTAGTGAGGTATGGTTAAAGGGTTTGAAAAGGCGCTGAAAAAGCATAAGAATATATCGGCGAGGGAATAAGGGCTGACTGATAGTCCACATTTAACTAAGGAGACAAAACAAATAGGTAAACTGCCAATTTTGGAGGAGACAATGTTGAAGAATCTAGAATAAATGGCTTAGAGAACAATCCAAATTGGATCTAGTAAGCCTAATTCAGAAGAGGAGCCACAACCATCAGAGAAATATTAATGTTTGATGTCTCCTTGGTCATAATTATGATTTCAAAGGGGTTCCTAAAATTTTAATTTAGTTATCAATAATTATTAAGTGGATTATAATTTAAGCTTATGGAATATTTTATGTTTTTTTAATTAAATTGATTAATTAAAAAAAATGTCATATGAATATGAGTTATAGTTTTTTGGACATGTGATATTTTTAAATAATTGTGCCAAGAGGTTCTCTCTAACCCAATATGGAAGTGAGGTTGTAATGTCATGTTTTGTTATGTTATGTAAACATTTTGACTCCCACTGTCACCCAATCCCTTGCAATCCTCGATCTCCTACCAAAGCCAAAGAAAGTGCGACACACCAAACATGCTCCAGCTCCTCACATTGATAGATCCAAACTCTGGGATTTTTTCAATGGGGCAGCACAGGGTGACTCGAAAAATATGTGGTCGAGGTGTTGTTCTTCAGATAAATGATAACCACTAATTCCATATAAAAATGGGGCTTGACAAGGTCACAAACAACTATGCTGACTCATGGCTCTCAAGTTCTTACTGATTTTTCCCCATGAACAAAACATACTCTCTCTTCACATTTTTTGGAACTCAAAACTGACCATCGATTGGACAATAGGCACTTACATATGTCACAACCTAAGGATCAAACCTCTCGTGAATGACATATTTCGTTTAAAATATATTTTCTTATTTTTCTCTGCTTCTCACATTTACAGAGAGTACAACAACACAACAAACACCTTCTCTAAATAGGGTATTCTATTGGCTCACGGGTCATGGGAGATCACAAAATATGATAATGGAAAGGCACATGAGTTCTAACATTTCCCCTTTATTGAGGAAGATTTTTCTTAATATGAAGCTTTATTTCAACATTTTTTTTTTTTTCACCAACACAACTATAATGGTTCTCCACACAATCCAACATATATACTATTGTATCTTATATCATATGCACACTATTTGAGGATTCTATAAGAACCTCCTTTACAAATGACCTTTTCAATTTTTGGTCAACAAACTTGTACATAGCAACATTATCAACAAAATTTTCTATCACATGAATACATGTGTTACACATATCAACAAAGTGTAATTTTATTTTATCTTGATAATAATAATGCCCCATAATAATAATAATAGATGAATAATATTAATATAATAAATAAATAATAAAGAAAAAGATAATAATCGCGCAATAAATAATAAATAACGAAGAAAAATATAATAATAATAATAAAATAATAATAAAGTGAAGTCTAATATAATAAATAAATAAATAAATAAATAAATAAATATAATATATATATATATATATATATATATAATATATATATATATATTATATATATATATAATATAATACTAAAATAAACTATAAAATAGTAAAGAATAAGTAAAGTTAATTAAAAGTAAAAAAGACATAAAATAAGCAAAAATTAAACTAAGAAAGATGCTGAGTTAAGTAAAACATAAGACAAAGAAATAAAAGTTAGCTTGTTGACACGTGAATTGTGTACATGTGGATTTGTTTCCAATCTCTTTCTAATTTTGGAATCGTTTGTTCTATTTAATAAACAAAAAGGGAGATAAGAAGCAGTCATTCATTCTTTTGGTAGGAGAGTGTTATGAGATAAAGTATTCCCTCGCAGTAGTAGTTGATTGAGGGCTTGGGGGTGGCTAGTTGTAGATATATTATGTGCAGTTGAGCCTATGGTTGGGTGGAGATTCGTCCCCAAAACTTTGTTGCGGTCAGCAAGATCTAGGTAGTGTTACAACTTTGAAATCACCATTAAGGTATATTGTCGCTCGGGTAAGTCTTCTCTGCTAATGCTTTCGAAATTCTGCGTAAATCAATTGAATGTTTGTGTCAATTATTAATAGCACCATTTATATAATTAGTTTGTATATTTTAATTCCAGTTCCTTACATAATGGTATGAGAGTGAGGTTACAAACCTTGAGGCCTATGAGTCCTAACATTCATGTTTACTTTAATTTTTTTTTTTTGTAAGTTGAGTATAACCTTTCATTCATTCATAAAAAGGCATCAAGATAGAACTTCTGTGGCCTCAACCCACCCATTGGGAAACCAGGTCTGTGTGCCATGAGAAGGCATTATAAGCCAACCAAAATTGAAAGGTTTTAAGTCTATCAAATTCATCTAGATAAGCCTTCCAGTCTGAATACCATAATAAGTTCTTCCTCCTAAGTATAAATCTCCCTATCATTATCACCATCATCAAAATTTAAACAAAAATTGAACTGAAACAAACATTACCAACAACATAGCGAGTCCTCAGAGGACTCAATAGGCACAGGGTCTTTTTCACTAGACCCTAGCATGTCTGAGTACTGTGGGCATCAAAGGAGTTACTCAATCCAACCCAAGCGAACATTCTACTACTTAACCTGAAGCTGCACCAACTGAAATTATTTTTGGATTTCTTGTAAGGTAGGATCAATTTGCATATAGTCATAAGTATGCATGATGGATTTAGCCACCATATTTTTCATCATCCAGGAGAGGTGGATGGTCTATTTATATTGGGAGACTCGGCCTTGAGAATTTCCAAGGTCAAGGACTAGAAATTCATAGTCCACTTCTTGCTCTTCTTCCTCAGCTTGGCGGGGGAGATCCGCTTCCCACCTTGCAATAATACTTTTAACTTTCTTTGGGATCTCCCTCACATATGCATACGCAACGCCCTTGTTATGTTGGGCCTGAGACTTATGACCTGCTCTTTTTTGCTATTGGGATGATGGTTCGCCTTTCTCCACCCACAAACCTGTCTTCCATTTTTTCTTGTGTCCCTCTACCATTTCTTCCTCTTTGACATTTTTTGCTAGCTCCATACTGAGAACTGACAACTATGGGACTGTAAGGTCTATGTATCCCAACCCCATCCAAACAATTGTCCACCTTGAAGGGAAAAGGCCATTGCTCCCAAAACTTACCTCTATGACAAGGAGCAAGATCATGCAAAAGTGCGAGGAAACCTTAGTGTTCCAGACATAGCATATAATATGAAACAATCATGCTCCTCTAACGCGACGATTCTTAACCAGCACAATCTTCTTCCACCAAACCATTGCAAACAAACGTGTGGTTCTAGGCCAGGCTCTAATAGAAACAGTTGACATAACCCCACATCCACAGAAGGGAACCTTCGAAATTGGGTCAAACCCACAATGCAAAAAATAGTAATAACATTGAGACATAAACCATTCTTCTTCCTCATGGATTTTGGGACATCCCATGCAATGCTGGGACAACGAAATGCACAACCCCTCAAACCCATAGATATAATTCCAATTCCTTGAAGCATATTTCCATAAAGAATCGAGATTGACACCACCATTCTGAATGCAGAAAAGAAAGAATGCACCCTATAATTCCGGAAAAGTAGGACAATTGTCTTCCCACATTGACAGTTCCATCGAATTGTATAAACTAGAATCCTACAGACTATCTCCATATTTGCTTGATCGTAGGAAGAAAAGGATAACGTCACATATCCCATATTTATCATCTTGCAGATGCCGACGAAGTCCCCTTTTAGAGTGCTACCTCTTGCAAGTTTCCAACGTCGCACCACTAGTTGAATACAACATTGGAGGAGCCAAAACCAATTTACTTCACTAGACAACCACTTTTGCCACTCAAATTCGCAAATGTTTTGATGATGGCACGCTCCATCGTGCATTTCATCTTCTCCCACACAACCACCACTGTATCTCCTCCCACTCCATCTGCCATGAATCCGATCGACCTCCTGTCTTGCAGGCATCATCTTAATTGAGATAATCATGATCCCCATTGGGATCCTCAACTCGACCACACCTTGATTGGAGTGCACGTTTACTTGATTTAAATTCTTATATAAAAACAATATTATTTCTCCTCCTCATAAATATAATATTAAAATTTTTCATATTTCATAAAATCTTACAGGTTATATTGAAATATAATTTGAAGAGATGTCTAATATTTACCTAATTCATTCCCTCTTTCTAAAATATAAAATATATATTAAAATAATTCTAATCTTTTACTATTTTAACAAAGAGAATAATGATATAGATTTGAATTAATATCATTTATATATATAATATTATTATGGGTAAACAAGCTTTAACAATCCAATACATATAATAGAATTTAATAAAAGTAAACATCCATGTTAGGGCTCATAGGACTCAAGGGTTGTAACCTCGCTCTGATACCATTATGTCATGACCCAAAATTAAAATATACAAAATAATTACATAAACAATGCTATTAATCATTGACACAAACACTCAACTAATTTGCATAGAATTTTGAAACTATTAGCAGAAAAAAATTACATGTAACAGCGATATACCTTAATGGTGATTTCATAGTTGTAACACTAACTGAATCATGCTGACTGCAACAAAGTTTTGGGAATGAGTCTCCACCCAACCGAAAGCTTAACTGCACATAATCTTTTTACAATTCGCCACCCTTCGAGCCCTCAATCTACTACTACTACCAGGGATTTTTTTTCTCACGACACTTTTCTTCCAAAAGAATGAATGAATGTTTTTCTTCTCCCTTTTCATCCATTAAATAAAACGAACAATTCCAAATTGGAAAGAGATTGCAAATAGATCCGCATGCACACAATCCATGTGTCAACATGGCAACTTTTGTTTCTTTATCTTAATTTTTATGTAACTTAACATTTTTCTTAATTTAACTTTTGTTTATTTTATGTCTTTTTTACTCTTTATTAACTTCACTTATTCTTATTATTTTTATTGTTATGTGTATATAATTTTATTAAAAACTTATTATTTATTACTATTATTATATTTTCTTCTTTATTATTATTTATTTGCTACTTTATATCTTTTCTTTATTATTTATTGTTTTATTTATTTATATATTAATATTATTTCATCTATTATTATTATTGAGGTGTTACAATAATAATAATAAATTAACTAAATATTTTACCTTGGTCAAATTACATAAAAATAAAAATAAAGTAAAGTGAAACAATAAAAATAACAACTATAATTATTAATAATTAAACCAACTTAGATCCATCTTAACTCCGAATCTACCAAGTGCTAAGAGGGATCAAATCTTTTGAGGTCCAAACCCCTTTTAGAGTGAAAAGAGATTTAATCTCCTTCATCTCTTGGTAGATCTGGAGTTAAGATGGATCTAAGCTGGTGGTATGACCTATGGTATTATAATAAAGCTTATTTACGAGTTCAAAACCTCTATAGCAAAATGGATTGAATTTCATACTTAATAATTTTGTTGCATGTTTATATGTATGTATATATGTATAGCTCATATATTAATTCTTTTTATAACTAGCATGACCATATAAATTAAATGGTTGATAAACATTGATAGTTATCAAAACACTTATGTGTCATTTAAATTATATAACCTTTAAAATTTGTAATGCCAAGATACAATGGAAGTAGCAAACACATTACATAAGTTTGGAAACGCAAAATGGTTTGGAAACTCTTGATTTCATCCGTTACATTGTGTATATGATAAAGAATATTCCTAGATTATTTAAATCTACAACAACCACACATTCCTATTTTTTAAAGAATTGAAAATTTTGAAATCCTATTATGATAAGGCTAGAAGGGTAGGTTCCCCTTGGGATAAAGGTTCCACTCTCGTAGGATCAAGGATGTCTCGTTCCTTACTAAGTAATAAGTTATTGGTATATTTGGCTTGTTAACTATTGGATATACTCTTGGGTTATAGTGGCAGCTAGTGGGTTTGATCGTGGGCCTCGCCTAAATCACTCCAATAAGTTACTGATTCCCATGTTAAAAATAAAAATCTAACCTATGTGCTTTCTATTTTTTAAGTAATCATTATCTAAGTATGAGGTAAACAATTGTTAGCGAAAATGGAAATTTATCATTATTTAATTAATTTGTAATTTCAATTATTTTTTCTAAAATTTTCAATAAATTATGGGTAAAACTAGTTTAAAAATATATCTAAAAAAGATTGAAAACCTAAAACATTTAAACTATGCAATATTCAAATGCTCGAAATATCAAATTAACTTTGTGTAACATGACTTTTCTCATCAAACCAAACTTTCTCTTATTACTCTTTAATTAAAGAAATGTCCTAAGAAGATGGCTCTAAGCTGTGAAGAGTTTTATGGGGTTCTCCGTTTGTTTCTTTTCTTCGCTAAGATTTCCACATATGCCCTAGTCTAAAGCTATTAGGCACCTGCTACAGCGGTTTCCATATGTCAGGCCCTAGTTACTTCCATTACTATTCTATTTTCTAGCGCCCTTTTTATCCCTTTCTTGGCATCCTGGTATTTATTCTAATTGTTTAACGCTACAACTCACCACAAAGGAGGAGCTGTTGGATTTTGACAATAGTCTAAATTGTGAGCACATTTTTAGAGACCAATGGGATTAGAACAAGGGTCTCTCCTTAGAGGGTTCTCTAGTTGTTACAACATACATGGGGAAGCCATCTAGCCCTTCTCTCAAATGATTATCAGATCTATGATGTGAATCACAACAAGTGGAGTTTATTCAGATCACGGTCTTATCTAAGCCAAATCCTAGTGTTGCATCAGTGTTTAATGGCCATACCTCAACTCCCCTAAATTATCTTTTTGTTTTCAATCATGTAGTTCCTCTCCAAAACCTTGATGAGTACAAGGCTTTGGAAAATTATTGTGGAGGAAAAAATGTATCAGGGATAAGTCTATAAAAGTTTCAATGGTGGTTGATCAGGATATTAGCTTGGAGGAACTTCCACAGATTATGAAGAAAACCTTGATGGGTCAATTATGTGGAAAGTTGGCTAGAGAGAGTTCCTAGAAGAAATGGCTAGAGAATTCTTGGAAGCCTCTGCTTGGATATGTTCCAGTTTTCACCTCTTAGCTTGGTTTGGCTCTTCTTCAAATTTGTTTGAAAATTTGTATGCATCATTGTATTCAAAGCTTCCGGGAATTGGGGTTCGTTGAGCCTAGTCCTTCAAAAGTAAACCGTGAAATTTGATCTTATTAGGGAGATAGTTGTTGTGTAGAAGGTATGGATTATTTTACCTAATCTCCCTCTTATTTTCTTAATTGAGGAGTTTTTATCAACCCTAAGGAATGAGATCGGTTGTTTTGTTTTATTAGAGCCGAATTGGGATTTAAAGACAGATTGAAGGTGGCCATGGATTCACGTTGAGGTTGACCTAAGAGAAGGTATTTTAGGTTAAATAGAATTGGTATTAGGATCCTCTTCTTGGGTCTAAAAAATGGATTATTGGTGGCTCCCTTTAATGTGCTTCGCCTACCATGAAATTGGTCCCATTCATTCTCAACACAACAAAATTTTTCCCCTAGTCCTCGCAAAGAAGAAATACAGAAGGTGATGGTGAGACTCCTTAGGTGGACTTGATGAGCCTCATCATTGGGTAATTATATGGGCCTTAATTCACCTCCTAGCTTTGTCAAACCAACTTTTCTCACAACATATTACATGTTTTGATTATATTTTGTTTAATGAGATGAGTTAGAGTGGGATATTATGCCTAGTGGACTAATATGCATTGAATGCAGGTTTGGAAGAGAAAATGAAGGAATTTTGGCAAAGACTAACGTTTGAAACTCGAATGGGACAAAGGAGAGATATTGTAGGAGGTAAATCCTCCTCATTTACTCCTTCCCCATTCAAATATTTCTCCATTAATCCCACCATCTCGGAGTGCAAGCAACCAAGTCATGAAGATTAGAAGGCAGCTGAGCAAGTGATAGAAAAAGAGTTAGTTCATCTCGAGTTTGGGAGCCGAGCCTCCCTAAATTTAAGGAAGTCATTTGGGACTTCAATTGTATAAGTAGAGAGGCCTAGAGCCTCATTAGGATTCAAAATTTCCTTGTAAAACTCTAGCTATTTTCGAGCTCCAGACTTGTGGAAGATTTTTGATGTAATTTTTTGTTTTGGTAATAAGAATGAGTTTGTTCTTGATTCAGTACTGAGTTAACTCAGAGGGCTGAAGCTCTTGGGTTACAACCCAACCCTAGCAGCAAAGGCTCCTCTTATTGTATCTTTATGCTTAGCTTAGTTTTATAGATTCATGGTTAAACTGTATTTAGAAGTCTTTCATTGCAAGTAGTGTAGATTTGATTAATTGTTTATTAGTTTGCTTCCATTTGTGCCTTACTTCAGTAGCAGATTAGAAGGGATAAAAGAGGCTCCACAAAGCTGTTAGTAGGTGCCTTGGCCTCACTTCTTCATTTTGGGATCATGATTTGAGGAAAAGACCCTTATGCAGCCCAAAAAGATAGATTTCCATTTCTCTCATGATATTTAGAGGTTGTTGTACTTAAACTAGCATTTGATCAGTTTTTGAAAGTAGGATTTCATTTCCATCTCTTCTATCTTCATTCTTACAGTAGATCTCCTCCGTGATTCCATTTTATTCAGCAAGTTCTTCATGTATAAGGTGGACAATTAGTTCATTAAATTATGCTTTTCTAGCTCATGAGAATTCTTCTTGTTACATGACTTTTTGGAAATTACACATGTTTGATGCAAAGAAGCTACTTCATAAGTAGACAGAAATCTCATAGCTAGCAACCACCTTCCAATTTCTTCCACCCATAGGCATTCCTTGTTTTCATCAAAACCTTCACCAATTTCATTATTTTACATAGAAATTTCCTCAAGCATTTTGAGCGAATCCAACCATATCATAAACTTGGTTTTGGGTTCTGAGTGATCCTAGGCCTCTTCTCCCTCCATTCCAACCATCAACCACCTTCCCTAAGCTTTCCATCACCTCCAACACCCATCGTTTTTCTCATGGCTGCATCCGGTAGAAATTAAGGAAATCCTGTAGGTTTCTAGTACATCCTGTAGTGGCCTATGTTGAGGCTGAATTGAGGGAAAACCTATAGGAAGCCTCCCAAGGTCACCCAAGGCTTCCCAAAACCTTCCAACCATCTCCTAAACTTCCCATCCATCCAACAACATCCCTAAAACACATGCCACATCACCAAAAGAGATTAGTTCACACACTTGATTTTTCATGAAAACATAAAAAGACAAAACATATTTATTACAGTCCTTTACATGCATAATAATTGTGTTTGATGTTTTTAGCTTCCATGCTTAAGATAGTATAATTTTGTTCATGTTAATTTAACATCATTGCAAAGCATAACTCTTAGCAGTTAATTAGGAAATGGTCTGCCTTAGCATTGAATTTCAGTATTTTTCATTGTTGTAGTAGATTAGCTCTCTCTTAGAGTGGATTTCTATTTCTTTCATCAAGGAACCAAGCTTCTTTTGAATCCATAGAAGTCTGAATTGCAAACCTCAGTGGTCTCTCGCCAGCTGAACAGTGACAAAAGGCAGAACCATCACTTTTACTTGTGTATACAAGATTGTCACCTCCAAGTTTGTATGAACCCCAAGTTGATAAAGTAAAGCTGGTAGCCCAAGAGTTGCAACATTCTTGTTGCAATATTGGTGCTCATCACTTTTTTGCACCGTTATCGGGGAGGTGTCTGAGTAATATGTGATTACTGCTTTCTTTCTTCTACTTCTTGTTTCTACTATTCTTCCGTTAGTTTCATTTCTGCAAAAGTAATTTAGTTTGCTTTTCATTCTGCATTCTTTTCTTTCCTTTCCATTCTGCAAGTTAGATTTCAAGCAAGTAGTTAATCTTTTCATTTAGTTAGTAGTTCTCATTCATTTTGTAACTTCAATTCTCTAAGTTAGATTTCAATTCAACAATTTTTTTTTTCATTCAGTTAGTAGTTTTCATTCAATCTGCAATTTCAGATTCTGCAAAGCACTTTCAAAATTTGAAAAAAAATCACAAAACCAAACCAAAAACATTTCCTTTCATGCCTCGTAGGAATAGGGATAACTTAGGGAAATTTTTGCCAAATACCCCACTACATGCAACAACCAATGTTACCTCTTCTTCGGTGGCTGTGAATTGGAGGAACCCTTAGGTGAGCAACTAGACATATTTGAAGAACCTATAGGGGAAGAAGAAGAACCCATTACTATCGAGCCAATGGCTGAAAATAGAAATGACAGAGGGAATAGAGAGAGAGTCGAGGGTGCCTTCCCCATCAGGGAAACCAAAGGGGACACTAAGATGAAAAACATAAGCCCCTCTGCCCTTCCTCATTTCCATGGCTTTACCACAGAAGATCTTGACACTTTCCTCTTTGAGTTTGTTGTTATAGGCCGAACCTATGACTATACATATGATAAGCAGAAGTTGAAAATATTTCCATCTACCCTCAAGGATACAGCTTTGCACTAGTTCATGGGTTTACCTGGGGATAACATCACAACTTGGGCTTAGATGCAACAAGCCTTCAACAACAAGTATCAAGACTACTGTAGGTCTAAGGATAGTAAGGAATAAATTTTTAGGATGACCTTAGGTAATGATGAATCCTGAGAGGATTATGAAGAAAGATTCCGACTTAGTTACAAAAGGGCCAGGTGCACACTTGACCCTGAGTCACTGAAGTAAGTCCTGCTTAGAGGAGTAAGGGAAGACCTTTTGGATACCATACACTTGTTAGCAAGGAGGAGATATATACCAATTACCATATGAGGATATCAAGACTACCTTTAGAAACCATTCTAGGGTAGCTAGGAAAAAGGGTAGGGGAAGTCAACCTATGGTCAGTACATCCTCTTCCAATTCATCCATCGAGGGTGAAATTGGAAACATGCCGGAAAATTTCAAGAGTGAGATCCTGCAAACCCTTGCCTTACAGATGGACACTATGAACATTAGGAGAAAGGAGGAGGAATAAGAGAGAGCCTTGGCCATTTTATGTCCTGGATGCACCGGGAAGCACCCTAGGAATGAATGTCCATTGAATTCTATTGAAATTTGCTTAGTCTGTGAAGAAAACCACTCCACAGACAAGTGCCCTTTTTTGCCTGGACTCAAAGTTGTATATCAAGGAGCTGAAGGGGTCGTTGAGCAGCTCTATTACATAAACCAAAGGAGACCTCATGGGCCTAGGCCATACACGCAGGGCATGCAAGGGTCATCCCATGCATATTACAACCCTAACTAGACCACATCCATACCTTCTTGGGGACCCCCTACTCATCCTTCCTGGTATACACCTCCTCCTTGGTCCTTTACATATCAATATCATTCCCAGCCAGCCAGCCAGTCATTTTAGTCATATGCTCCACCACAACCTCAGTGGAATGCACCACCCTAGGGGTGGAGCCCCTAGTACAACAATATTCCAACTTTATTGCCTTAACCACCTGCCCAACCATAGTTGTTACACTCTACTCCACCGAAACAACCCCAGATGCCTGCCTAGCCAAATCCGAACCCAAACAACAGACATGCACAAAAAATATACAATGGGGAGACATCATATCCAGCTTATGCTGTGGAGATCCAGGAAATTAACCTGAGATCTGGGAGAGTTCTCCTGGATAACCAACCTCCTCCTCCACCTAGGGAGGTTGAAGAAGAAATAGAGGAAAGCATTCTTAAAGTAAATCCACCCTTTCTCGAGAGATTAACTCAACCAGTCCAGCCTACCCCAAAAGAGATTGAACTTCTGGGAGAATTGAAAAACGTATGTGTCAAGATTCCACTTCTCCAAGCCATCAAGGATGTACCTATTTACAACAATTTGATTAAGGAGAAGTGTTTTAAGCATCCACAGAGGTGAAAAAGGGATGCCCCTACCATTAATATCATTGGACAACTATCTGGCTTAATACCGGGGCAGGTAATCTGTCTAAAGTATTTTGACCTTGGAAGCCCTGTAGTACATGTGCACATTAATGGCATCATTGTACCACACAGTTTGATTGATCTTGGGGCTGTCATTAATGTGATGACCAAGGACACCATGCTCAAGCTAAACCTCCAAGGTTCATTGAGAAAGACCACAACAGTCCTGCAACTTGTAGAGCGCTCCACAGTGACCCCTGAGGGGATTGTGGAGGATGTGACGGTCTCCATTGACTCTTGGGAGTACCCTACATATTTCCTAGTTCTCAAAGCTAAGGCTAAGTTTACTGGTTACTATTTCATCCTTGGGAGGCCCTAGTTGGCCATTGTCGATGCTTACATCAGTTGCAGAGCTAGGAATATGACCATCAAGAATGGGCATATGTCCAAGTAGTTAGTCTTATACCCTCCTACTTAGCCATCTCTAGAACATGATTTACCTTTATGGCTAGAAGAGGAGGAAGAAGATGAAGTTTATACTACCCAATTGTATACCTTAGAAACAACCATGGGAGGAGGACAATATGATGAAGATGAGTTGATTAAACACCTACTCCAAAGTCCGACTCCCAAAACATTGTCCATAGAAGAAGTAGTGAAGGAAACCCAGAACAACCATCAAATTGATCTGTACTTGGCTGATTCAAACCCTCTCCGTGTCCAAACCATAGAATTCAGCCCTGAGAGAACCTTGAAAATCAATCCATCTCTTTCTGTTCTCCAAGAGGAGAAGTTGTGCAACATGCTAAAGGAACATATGGATGCCTTCGCTTGGAGTTACAAAGAAATGAAGGGAGTACATCCCTTAGTGTGTACTCACCATATTTATATTAGGGAAGGTTGCAATCCAGTCCGACAACCCCAAAGGAGGATGAATCCAACTCTTAAAGATATAGTCAAAGAAGAACTGCAAAAACTGCTGAATGTAGGATTCATTTATCCTATCTCCGACAGTGAGTGTGTCTCTCCTTTGGTGTTAGTTCCCAAGAAAAATGGTAAGTGGAGGATTTGTGTCGATTGAAGGGAGTTTAACAAAGCCACAAAGAAGTACCATTTCCCTCTACCTTTCATCGACTAAGTGCAAGATGGCCTGGCAGGGAAAAAGTTTTTCTCTTCCCTAGATGGATTCAACGAGTACAATCAAATCCAAATTAGCTTGGAAGACCTTGATAAAACCACCTTCACTTGCCCTTGAGGTAATTTTTCCTATAGGGTCCTTACTTTTTGCCTATGCAATGCTCCTGCCACTTTCTAGAGAGCAGTCCTGAGTATTTTGCTGAGTTGGTCCATGATGCGGTAGAAATCTATATGGATGATTTCACACCTTATGGGGGTGATTTTGAGGAGGCTTTGTCCAACTTAGGTAAGGTACTACACAAATGCATTGAAATGAACCTGTTTCTTAGTCCCGAAAAATGTGAATTCTTGATGACTGCAGAGACCATGCTGGGTCATTCAATATCTTAGCAAGGACTATAGGTGGACCCCAACAAAATAGCTATCATCCTAAGGGTCCCACCTCCTCAAAAGCATAGAGATGTTAGAAGTTTCCTAGGATTAGCTGGATACTATTGAAGGTTCGTAAAGGACTTCAACAAGTTGGCCTCTCCTTTATTTGGGTTGTTGGCCAAGGACTCTAAGATTATATGGTCAAAAAGCTGTCAAGAAGCCTTGGACATCCTAAAGAATAAGTTAACCACTGCCCCGATTCTCCGAGGCCCAAATTGGGCCCTTCCTTTTCACATTCATGTTGATGCCTCATACAAAGCCATAGGGGCAACCCTAGGTTAGATAGATGAAAAATTGCCTTATGCCATTTAATTTATTAGTAATAATCTGTTAAAGGTTGAACTGAACTACATAGTGACTGAAAAGGAGCTCTTGGATGTTGTGCATTCATTAAATAAGTTTAGGAATTATATTACAGGCTATCAAACATATGTCCATACTGACCATGCTGCAATCAAATATTTAATGAATAAACCCGATATGAATGCTCGTATTATAAGATGGTTACTTTTATTACAACGGTTTGATCTAACTATTGTTGACAAGCCTGATAAGGAAAATGTTGTTGCATAATTTTTGTTCGGATTAATTTTTCCTGCAGGTGAAGAGGGAATGGCTGATTACCAGATATTGAATGAGCACTTGTTTTCCATTTCAGTTCTCTCTCCATGGTTTGCTAACATAGCAAACTATTTGGTATCTGCACAGTTCCCACCGAACTTGTCCTCTAAAGAGAAAAGAATGATTATAAGGAAGAGTGCCCCCATCACTTGGATTGGGAGCAATCTCTTCAAACTTGGCCTAGATCAAATCTTGAGAAGGTGTGTGAGGGAGGAGGAAGTCTTTGACATCCTTCTGACCTGTCATGATGGGCCTTGTGGAGGTCACTTTGCAGCAAAGAGGACGACATTCAAAGTGTTACAAGTAGGCTATTATTGGCCCACTCTTCATTAGGATGTGAAAAGATATACTAGTCAGTGTGATCTGTGCCAAAGGATGGGAAAGCCTACTCCAAGGGATGAAATGCCTCTGCAGCCTCAAGTGACTTTCGAGCCATTTGACAAGTGGGGCATGGACTTCAATGGACTTATTGACCCTCCTTCCAAGAAAAAATAGTACAACAATGTGTGTATTGACTATCTGACTAAGTGGGCTAAAACCAAGGAAATTAAGGCAACAACAGAGGAAAAGGTGGCTGAGTTCTTAAGGGAGAATGTATTTTAAAAATTTGGATACCCTACAGAGATGGTCATTGATCAAGGCAACCAATTTACCTCCGAGATGATTGAAGACCTTCTCAGCTAACACATGATCAAGCATATGACCTCCACTCTCTATCACCCACAAGCTAATGGGAAAGTGGAGGTGACCAACAGAGCACTGGAGGGCATCTTGACCAAAGTGGTTAACAACAGCAGGAAAGATTGGGCAGATAGACTAGTTGATGCCACCTGGGCCTATAATACCACCTGGAAGACCACCACTGGATTCACACCCTATGAGCTGGTCTATGGGAAAAAGGCCCTGTTGTCCATTGAGTTTTAGTATAAGATATTAAGGATGACAAACCAACTAGATCTAGATCTTAGCAGTGCACAAAAAGAGAGTTTGCTTAAGCTGAATGGTTTAGATGAGTTTAGAATGCATGCCCTCCTACACACAGAGGTACCCAACTTCAAAAGAAGATTTGGCATTATAAGAACATCAAGGATAATCAATTTCAAGAAGGTGATTGGGTCTTGTTATATGATTCTAGATATAAAGACTTTAAGGGAAAGTTAAGGACAAGATGGCAAGGACCTTATGTTATAGAAAGATGTCATGATAATGGTTCAATGCAGATCAGAACCATAGATGAAGAGGCCATTCCTTTACTTGTCAATGGACACTGATTGAAAGTTTACAAAAGACCATTTTCAAAGCAAGGGTTCATTGATGGTATCAATAAAATAGTGATGGTGGTGGAGCAAGTTTCAACTCCCGCCTCATCAAATCACTGAGAGAAAAAAGAAAATAAAAATAAGGACTCACATGAAAACCTCCTCCATGAGTCGCCCGAGTCCCACTATTGGGTTGAAAACCTCTTGCGGTGGCCCAATGGTGTCAAAAAAGAAAAAAAAAGAAAGAAAAATATCCATGGGTGAAATCCTCTCTTTAGGCACTCAAGGCAAACAACTAGGATGAAAACCTCTCAGAGGCAGCCTAGTTTAAAAAAAAAAAAAATCATGAAAATTTATATTTGCAGGTCAACAAGGAGGACGATCAGAGAACAAAGGAGGATAAAAAAGGGACCTATTCCATCACATTTTTATTTTTTCACTCATTTTCATTCATCACTCCACCATTTCTGTCATTTTTTTTCACTCCTTTGCTTTAGTTTACAAGGGGAATGTGTTTTCTACAGGATCCCCTGAAAACCTACATGATGATCTTGTAGGAATTACAATGGCTCAAGAATCCTACAGGAAGTGACCCTAGGGCGAAAAAATGACTTGCTCTGTCAAGGAAATAACACCCTACATCACCATTTCATTACCATACCTATTTCCACTTTCATCACCCTTGCATTCACCATAAAAAAATTAGTTTAAAAAAAAATATGTTTTTCACAATCTTTGAGAAAAAAAATGATGAAACATAGAGCAGAAGGGAGAAGCACCTGAGAATGTCCCATTTATCCACCCTTCTAGTCTTCCTCTCATTCCATGTCACCATCCTCAAAATCCCAGTAGAGTGTATGATTAATAGTTCTGAGGGAGAAGCAGCTGTAGGACATCTTGTAGCAGCCTATCCCACAGAATGCAAATCATGATTGCAGCAAGCTTCCAGCATGATGACCCAAAAGCATAAGGAGCTCCAAATAAGCAACAACACCATCATCTTCAACACAGGTACCTGCGCATCAAAGCAATCATCAACGAACAATAAAAAGAGGAATAAAAATAACATGCAACCAACACACAGCAAGCACCTCTGGTCTTCAACAATTGCAACAATGTATTTGCACCACAAGTAAGTATCTCGCTCACTCTCTCATTTTCATAACGTAGTCAAAAGATGTAAAGGTTATGAGTAAGTTGGTTTATAAGCCAAAGGTGGCATGTTAACTTGGCCACCTTCATTTAGTCGATGAAGACAAAACAGTTGGTCCTCCCACATGTGGCAAGATTCAAGTCAAAAAGGAGAAGAGAAGGACAAAAATAGTTAAGTCTACGGAGCCATTTACTGGGAGTTGATTATAAGGAGAGGGAAATGATGAGGTGGTAGTGGGGAGCAACAGTCCAAAAATAGAAAACGTACCTCCGCTGCCAACACACCACCTCACATAACTCGGCCATAAGAAGAAATACTCGTTGATCCCCATGCACTCATGCATGCATTTCCTCGAGGCTCATGCTAGCAAAAGTCACTCTCATACCTAGGTAACCTAGAGTAGAGGAAAATTCCATTTGTCTCCTGCACAAGACTTCCTACAGGTTTTCACAGGAAATCCTACAGGATCACAGGAAACCTACAGGATACAAACATACAGTTTATAGGATTGGTCGAGGGGAGTTTCAGAGGGGAAAACACAGTGGTTGGCTACAACAAAGACTATGAAGAGGTAGGCTCTATAATTTCTTCCCTTTTTCAAAGATAATTGAACAGAAAATCCCCTAGTAGTGAGTGAATTTGGCAATTGTGTAAGGGAATTGTCTCTGCAGTTCTTTCAGTTATTTAGTTCTGCATTCAAAAAAATTGTGTCAACCATCTCAGCTTCTCCAAATTCATCAACAAAATGACAGGGGGGTTTAATATAAGGGATCCGATTGATACTGTGAGAATCCACCAACACCCTCAAGTGTTAGAAATCTTCACAGGACATAATTGGATGGGGTATTTTGAAAAATTAAGAGGGTATGATGATGAAGTGGACCGAGATTTTTCTCTCCCCTCATTCCATTGACTAGAATTCATGGCACTATTGTGGTGAGACGACTCTCCATAGAGCTCACCCTTGAAATCATAAGCAGAATTACCACACTTCCCCTAGGAGTGCCTTGGAGAAGGGAAAACAAGGGAGATACGCAGATTACCAAGAAGAAGTTCTTTTTAGAGGGAGAAGAGCCCATTGAGGACAAAAATGGAGTAAGGAGAGCAAGCCTACCAAACCCCTGGAATGAGGTGAGATACCACCTTATCAAATACATATTGTGTGAGGGTAGGTATAGTGTGGTTTATGCATATCATTTTAGGCTTCTTGAAGAATTGAGGTTTGGAGTAGAAACACCTCCTCACCACATGCTCAACATACCATACTTCCTTTTGCAATCACTGATAGGCACACGTATAAAAGTGTAGGAGGGAAACCACCAACATTTAGCCCGCCATGGGTTAATTAGAATCATAATAAAAGATGCTCTCCACAACCTCATAATTCCTATCCAATGGGAAATTTTCAGAGACATGCAGATAGAGGAGGATATCAAAGCCCTCACATATGACATTAGTCCTACTATCAATGAAAAGGATGAGGAAGAAACTGAAATGGAGGGAGAAGAAGCAGAGAGGGATGAAGATGAGATAGATGAGAAGGAAGAGGAGGAGAAAGAGAATGAAGGGGATGAGGAAATAGAGGAAGATGACAAAGAAGAGACTGATAAACAAGATGAGGATCTAAAAGGAGAAGTAGATGGAAAAAACAAAGAGGAAAAGGGCATTGAGAAAGAGGAGGTAGAAGAGCAGGAGGAGTCACCTAGGGTGTCTCCAGACGCCACTGGGAGAGAAGCAACAACTTCCCTCATTGCTTTTAGCACCCCTATCAAACAGAAAGGCAAAAGACAAAGGTAGACCCCCTTATATTTCATGACAAGGAAAAGAAAAAGGAAAAGGTAGGGGAAACCCCAAACACCAACCAAAATTACCATTGTGATTGAGGACTCACCTAAATAATAGGAGAAACTTGCTCCTCCTAAGTCTCCTATAACCTACGTGAGAAGGCCTATAACTAGATCCACCTCATCCAAAGGAAAAGAAATCCTACAAGATACACAACAGGACATATAAGAAGCTGAAGCAGTCCTACAGGATACTCTGTTAAACCTATAGGAGACTAAAAGATTGGATAAGGAGAGAAGCCTAGATCAAGAAACTAAAGAAGAGGAAACCTAGCCCCCAATCTAACCTTGACTCCTACTACAGGTTTATTGAAGGGGGCAGGGTCATTCCACAAAAAATTTCTATTCCACTATTCTTTGAGCTTGAGAAGGAGAGAGCCAAAACTAATCGATGGATGCATATTTCCAAATCCAAGGGGGTGGAAGACACTGGTCACATGGAGGAGAATCTCAAGGAGATGGGCAGAGAATTAAGTAGCTTGAGAGACAGAGAGGCCATAATGAGAAATCAGTTAGAGACATAAAATGCATGGTTGAAAGGAAAGTTGCAAGAAAGAGAGAACCAATTGTCATGTATGGCCAATATCTCTTTGGAAGCAATCTAGTGTAGGATGCCAGCTAAATTCTATGCCCTATACCTTAAGGAACAGTGGCTGCAGTTCCAGATCAAGACCCTAACCTAGAGTGGCACTATGCCATTTCAGGATTCTAGACAGTTCATTGATCTTTGTGATAAAAGTACATTGGCAGATAGGGCCAAGATGTCTGAGTTTTATTTGCATAACATGGACTTAACAAACATGGATGTATGGGACCCTAATGCCAAGCTAGGAGAGTTACAGTTGATGACTTTGACATCATGGATGGACCATGAGGAAGCAAGGGTTGTAAAAATGAAGAAGATATTGGCAAAAGAACAAACAAAGCCCCTTATGATTAGAGCTGAGTAGTCCAATCCAATGGCCCTCATCAGCACACATAATTTAATTGAAAATGATCCTCAACTTGCACCCAGGTATCTTGTGACCCAAGAGCAAGCAATTTCACATTTTGAGGACATGTTCAGGTTGTTAGGGGATGACAACATACATGCTTGCCTAAGGAGATGGAACACATTGCCATACAGTTTAAAGATAAGAGAGTACCACTCTCCTCAAAGAATGAGAGAAGCATTGAGCATGACACCCATGTACAAGCAATCTATGCAAAGGCTCAAAGTCAATTGGATTGGCTTGAAACTCAGTCCACCACTACTCTTAGGAATGCTAGAAGGAAGGAAGGAAGAAGAAGAAAAGAGGCAGTGGGAGGAGGTTGAAAAGAAACCAGGTTTCTATGAACAAGAAGAGGAAACCACAACAGAGGCATGGGATGTCAGGGAGGCCACTAGAGATATGAAGGACATGGATATTGATTAAGTTGCTTAGAGGATAAGCAATACTTTCAGTAGGGGGGTGATGATGAGCCTCATCATTGAGTAATTATATGGGCCTTAATTCACCTCCTAGCTTAGTCAAAGCAACTTGTCTCACAGATTATTACATGTTTTGATTATATTTTGTTTCATGAGATGAGTTAGAGTGGGATATTATGCCTAGTGGACTAATATGTATTGAATGCAGGTTTGGAAGAGAAAATCAAGGAATTTTGGAAAAGACTAAGGTTTGAAACTCGAATGGGACAAGGGAGAGAAATTGTAGGAGGTAAATCCTCCTCATTTACTCCTTCCCCATTTGAATATTCCTCCATTAATCCCAATAGCTCGGAGTGCAAGCAACCAAGTCATGAAGATTAGAAGGCAGTCAACCAAGTGATAGACAAAGAGTTAGTTCATCTTGAGTTTGGGAGTCGAGCCTCCCTAAATTTAAGGAAGTCATTAGGGACTTCAGTTGTATAAGTAGAGAGGCCTAGAGCCTCATTAGGATTTAAATTTTCATTGTAAACTCTAGTTATTTTCGAGCTCCATACTTGTGGAAGACTTTTGATGTAATTTTCAGTTTTGGTAATAAGAATGAGTTTGTTCTTGATTCAGTACTGAGTTAACTCAGAGGGTTGAAGCTCTTGGGTTAGGGCCTAACCCTAGCAACAAAGGCTCCCCTTATTGTATCTTTATGCTTAGCTTAGTTTTATAGATTCATGGTTAAACTGTCTTTAGAAGTCTTTCATTACAAGTAGTGAAGATTTGATTAATTGTTTATTAGTTTGCTTCCATTTGTGCCTTACTTCAGTAGTAGATTAGAAGGGATAAAAGAGGCTCCACAAAGCTGTCAATAGGTGTCCGCCTCACTTCTTCCTTCTGGGATCATGATTTGAGGAAAAGACCCTTATGCAGCCCAAAAAGACAGATTTCCATTTCTCTCATGATATTTAGAAGTTGTTGTACTTAAACTAGCATTTGATCAGTTTTTCAAAGTAGGATTTCATTGCCATCTCTTCTATCTTGATTCTTGCAGTAGATCTCATCCATGATTCCATTTTATTCAACAAGTTCTTCATCCATAAGGTAGATAGTTAGTTCATTAAATTCTGCTTTTCTAGCTCATGAGAAATCTTCTTGTTACATGACTTTTTCGAAATTACACATGTTTGATGCAGAGAATGTACTTCAGAAGTAGACAAAAATCTCATAGCTAACAACCACCTTCCAATTTCATCCACCCATAGGAATTCCTTGTTTTCATCAAAACCTTCACCAATTCCATCATTTTACATAGAAGTTTCCTCAAGCATTTTGAGTGAATCCAACCATCTCCTAAACTTGGTTTTGGGTTCTGAGTGATCCTAGGCCTCTTCTCACTCCATTCCACCCATCAACCACCTTCCCTAAGCTTTCCATCACCTCCAACACCCATCGTTTTTCTCACGGTTGCATCTTGTAGAAATACTTGGAATCCTGTAGGTTTCTAATACATCCTGTAGGTTTTCCTGTAGTGGCCTGCTTTAAGGCCGAATTGAGGGAAAACCTCTAGGAAGCCTCCCAAGGTCACCCAAGGGTCCCCCAACCTTCCAACCATCTCCTAAACCTCCTAGCCATCCACCAACATCGCTAAAACACCTGCCACATCACTAAAAAAGATTAGTTCGCGCAGTTGATTTTTCATGAAAAACATAAAAAGAGAAAATAGATTTATTACAGTCCTTTACATGCATAACAATTGTGTTTGATGTCTTTAGCTTCCATGCTTAAGATAATAGCATCTTGTTCATGTTAATTCAACATCATTGCAAAGCATATCTCTTAGCATTTAATTAGGAAATGGTGTGCCTTAGCATTGAATTTCAGTCTTTTTCATTGTTGTAGTAGATCAGCTCTCCCTTAGAGTGGATTTCTATTTCTTTCATCAAGGGACCAAGCTTCTTCTGAATCCATAGAGGTTTGCCGTGCAAACCCTAGTGGTCTCTCGCAAGCTGAACAACGACAAAAGGCAGAACCATCACTTTTACTTATGTATGCATCACTGTCACCTCCAAGTTTGTACAAACCTCAGGCTGATAAAGTAAAGCTAGTAGCCCAAGAGTTGCAGCATTCTTGCTGCAATATTGGTGTTCATCAGGATGCATCATCACATTGAAAGCTAGTTCAAGTAAGAACTTGGTTGTTTCCAAGGAGAAATTGGTAATATTTTAAATCCCCATATTCCCTATACTTAATTCACATTTCTAATTTTGTTCCTAAGGGTTTTCCCCCTATTAATGATGTTTCCCAAGTCACTAGGGTGTTTGTTTCTTCTTCCCTTGTCCCCTCTTCATTCAAGAAACCTCCCTCTTCTTGCTCATTCTTATTCTCCTTCAAAGTCCTTTGGTCCCTAGGTTGAGCCTTTTGTCTCCAAAGGGTTCTCTCTATTTGAGGACTCTATAACACTCCCTCTCAACCCCCTTGTACCATCTTATGTTGTGGGAGGTGTTACTTAATAACTTAACTCGACCTACAAGGTTTTTTATGAAGACGGGGTCACAAAAATACTTCCATTACAAAATTTTTGGAATTAAATTATGATGCTACCATTGTATCCAACTTGTTGAGAGCTTTATGACGATATTCATTTTATCTTGATCTGACACCGAGATTGAAAGTTATGTGCCATTGAAGTTTAACCACTCAATTAATGTTAGATCAACATTGAACTATCACATAGCATGTACAATCCCCTTATTTGTACCATGTGGCACAACCACATCATCATCACACAGGTCCACATCATCACAATAATGTCATGTGGCACTGCCACATCAACATCACATAGGTTCACATCATCACAATACTACCACGTGGCACTTCCATGTCAACATGATATAATTCCACATCATCGTGGGACCCTAGTGGCATCCACTTGACCACTTCCAAGACCTCATGGCACTTTCCACATCATATAAAGAACAGGCCCCACTAGGGCTCCTCCTTGTGTTTGTAAGGTTTTCCTCATTATAATCCTTTTGATCCATATCCCAAATTTTAGTGGGCTCACAGACCACATTAGATCGACCATTGCCCCATAACTTATTGTTTCATCATTTGACCAACACAATGTGTTCAATGACAAACAATGGGAAGTGGGCAAGGTTCCATGCTGAAACCACAATTGAGTCAACCCCTCCTTGTTGCCACCTCTCAACAATCTTACAAATCCAAGCACTTGTGCATGGGTGGTGGGTGATGTAGGAATCCACATTGTCACTGCCACACATTATCTGACATGGGTCCCACTAAATCCATCGTCTTTGGAACATTTGAGGATTCTCCATTTTAATATTTAGTCAAAATTCAATCCTGATGGATCCACATGACCATGTCACATCGTCGCTTGGATTATTGCCACTCATAGTGCATAAACCGCAAGACCGGGTGGTGAGCGATGAGTGGTGGAGGGTTCTACAACGAAACCTCAGTTGAGTCAAATCCCAGCTTTTGAATCTACCTCGCTTCTTTTATTCCAAACTTATACTCAACGATGTCTAAGGCCTAAGTGTAGGGTCCACCCCAAAACCACATACCTCGGCCACATCATCTTGGCATAAATTCTCAGCGTCAAAATTTCTCTCTTTCTCGTGCGTATAAGTTTGTGGCTGGTGGCTAATGGTTGATACTGGCCCATCAACACAGGACATCTCCATTGAGTTGATCCGAAGTCTGACGACTCGACCACAAGGTAAGATTCTAATGAGGAGGTTCCATCATTGAAGTTTATTTTACATATATGTTTTTATATGTATGTGGATCATTATACCTAAAAATTTGATGACCCAAACAAGCTTCAAACTTCAAACATTCCACAAACAGAAGGGGGTGTATATCAAACTTTTGTTTGTCTATATGGTAACCAACATAAGGTTGAGGTCTCAAACCCTTGATTTCCATGGATGTACAAAAGAAGGAGAGACCACCTCGATTTCCATATTTCTATGTATCATGGAAAAGGGACCCAAGGTCCCAAAAAACCTCAAGCACTACCACCTATTACAAGCTACTTAAACTAAAACATCAATTAGTTGAATACACACATAATTACATGAGAGGAATTATAGTTCATCTACCACTCTATACCAGTATGGAAATGTTAAGCTATTATTTATAAAGCAAGATATTCATGTAAAGAAAAAGGAAATAAATGGAAATATGTTGTAATACTTCAATCATGAACATAATATTAACCTGTACAGTTTAGGATTTTATTTCTATTATATATAGACATGACAACTGCAATTTGCAAGTATGGAATAAATCATTACAATTTAAGCATTCAACACAATTGTAAACATGTAAGGCATCTTATGAATGCCAATACTAACGATGAAATCTCATCTGGAAAATATAAATAATTAAGGCATTCTGCAACCCATGAACATGGATGTAACTACATAGTTCAAGCATTCCTTCATGAGTAATCAAGACCATGCATTAGTGATCACAACAAGGAACAAGCATAACTTGAAATACCAATATGCAGAGACCAATTTTACTTTTCTAAGTGTGTCAGAACAATTGGAAACCAAAGGAGGGACTTCCACTCTCCACCTGACCATAGGCCAACTACATAGTAATCTATCTTGACAATGATCACCCCTTCGCTGGATCCAGAGTTTGAAGAGATGCTTGCATAGGGGAATTTCACATCGATGGTTTAATCATACTATTAGGAGATGGAGTCCACTACCCAAATGGTTCGTCAACTTCTCTGTGATAGTAAGCACCCCATTGGCTCACTTACTCTCTGAATTGAAAACACATGGCTTCACCCAACTCAAGTAATAGGTGTGTTTCTTAGTTTTCAAGTATTTGAACCTAATGCAAGGGTGATTTAACATGTAGTTGGAAAGAACCCTGTGGTGCATTTAATTGTTTGATGTAAATTAAGTGTTTTAGTAGACGAAGCAAGCCCTCAGTGATGTAACAACCAAACAACAAGCACTAAGTGGTTTAACAGACAAAGAAAAAACTAAATAGTGTGTTTAATTACTCAATAGGAACTTATTGGTTTTAACAGACCAAGAAAACACTCAGTGGTTGAATTTTCAATCCTTCAACTACACACTAGCAACATAGGCTCACACAATGATTTAAGTGGCCTCAAACATAGTAATGGTAGTTAGTACCCAAGGTCATAGGGTGCAAGGTCAAGGTCATAGAGTCTCAAATCTCAGAGGGATAAGGGAAATCAAAGTCCCATAGAGACTTAAATAGTAAAAATGTTGGGCATCGGAGTTATATTCTAAGCATCCAATGAATGAACCCCCCAAATTCATTTGTGTTATGTGTGTATACAAAAATCCCTCTATGTCCCTTCACGCAGTTGAGAGGGTACCACCTTATCTCTTCTTTTCATCTTCTCTAGAGCGTATCTTGGCTCTTCCCAATTTTCTTTGACCTTGTCTATTTTGTATCTTTGGTGTCATCTTCTAGAGAGTTGTCTCCTTAATTTGTGTAAAGAAAAGGGGAATGGGTACCCCCTGCCCTTACACCGGCCTAGTCCAATCATGTAATAATTTTCAGTGGCTCTACCTACTAAGTTCAATCCCAATTACATCTCATTAAACCTATCATAAAAATGGTTCCCCAAGTTTGCAAGCAATCTCAACATTAAATTCTGCCAGGTTAGGTCATGGGTTTTAAAACCAGGTGGGCAAGCAAGACACTTGAAGGAAAGCTGGTGAGAAAGAAATCTTCCCTCGAACCAAGGATCTGTAAGTCTATCCCTTCTTCAACTATGTTAATTAATTAACATTAATTAATAATTGTCATATATTGAATAAGAGGTTCAACTAGTGATGGATCTTTCCACGTTGGCGTAGTAATCACAATTAGCATTACAATAAGTAGTGGTGAAATAGGGGGATTCTACAACTCCACTCCTCCCTTATTGTTTCCTATATCTGGGTCCTCTCCATGGAAGGGATACGCTCTTCATCCATGAACAAAGTTGAAATATGACTCCACTTCTCATGGGGGTTTATCCTCACCTATTGTGTTCAAATTTGGTAGGGTACAAATCACACTTATTGAGGGTGAAAGAGAAAGCCATTTTAGATATTTAAAAAGGAAAATGAGCTACTATAACCAATGCCCTTAGAGCGAGAAATTCCCTAAAAATACCCCTCATGATTGTTCTTTCTTTCAATGTAAGAGGGGGTGGGGTGCTTGAAAACATATAGCCCTCAAAAGGATGATTAGAATCCACAACCTGGATATAATTTTGATTTAGGAGACCATCATGAATGGTTCACAAACTAGAGTAGCATTAGAAGCATGGCTAAAAAACTATTCTTTGACCTCTATGGATGTATAGGGTCTTTTTGGAGACCAATTAACCGGGTGAAGTCTCAATTTCAAAATTCTTTCTTCTTTGTCTCATAATTATTCTATTTCGTTCCTTTGGAAGTTAATAAGTTGGGAATTGAGTTGAGAGATCTGAATATCTAGAACATTTATGCAAACAAATTCTCATTCTAGGAAGGTCTTATGGTGCCTGGTGATTTGGACACGCCTCATATTCTCATTGGCGACATTCTAAATTTCACCCTATCATTGAGGAACGTATGGGAGGTAAGTCATAGGAAATATCAACTGAGTGTATTTTTCTTTGCTTTTCCTCAAGAAGCACCATTTAGCAAATGTTTATCCTATCTCATTTTACGCTACATGGCAGATTTTTTGTGTTAGCAATCATGCGGTCTCTAAAAGGCTTTATCACTTTATGGTATCTAAAGACTTAATGAGCATCCATTTCATTTCTAACTATTGAGTTTCTTCCAACGGTTTATCTAAACATCTTCTTATCCTTGTTAGGATGGCCCTAGGAAAAGAAAATCCACCTACTCATTTAAGATACAATCATTTTTGTTTTCAAGAAGAAGAATTTAAAAAGCTAGTGGAAGAATCTTGAGAATACCTTGCTTACATTCCTTATATTTCTTTCATGTCCTAATTCAAGGAGAATATATTGAGGATCAAGGTTGCTACTAAGAAATGGCTCATCTTATACAAGTAAACGTTCCGAGCTTAGTTAAAAGTGATGGAGTCGCACATAAAAAATATTTGAATATTAGAAAAGGAAGAAATTTCTTGCCTTTGAAGAACAGAGGCATTTGGTTAAAGGAAGGGGACAATAATACATAAAAAATCACCAGTTCACTTCTTATAGGAATAATTTGAACTGGATTTGGGAAATAAAGAAATTGGATGAATTCTTGGTGTATTCCTTTAAGGGTAAATCAAATGAAGATTTCTAGCAATTTAAATCCCTTTTCAAAGAGCTTGCAGGTTTCCCTATTTAGGAAATTGTAGAGGTTTTATTTAAAGTCACTCAAATTTTCACCTAGGATATTAATATGCCCTTGAAAAAGGAAGTTTTGCAAGAATAAGTGCAAGCCACCCTTCACACAATGCCAAAAGGAAAGACTACAAGTCGTAACGACCTTACTATTGAATTCTAGTCTAGTTCTGTGGTCTTCGAAAGGATAATACCTTAAAAGTGGTAATGGAATATAAACAACCAAGGAAACTTTCGGAGGCGTTCAATTCTAATTTCCTCACTCTTATCCCCCAAAAATAGGATGGTGTCTCCTTCTATGATTTATAACCAATCTCTTGTTATTATGTCATATATATGATTGTCACAAAGGTTATTGCTCATTGCTTAAAGTTATTTTGAGTGATATCATTTTAGAAGAATAATTTGGGTTCCTTCACATAAGGGAATTCATGATGCAATCTCACTTTCCCATGAGCTAATGCACTCATTGAAGCTTTCAAATCATCTTAAAATTGCTCTCAAACTTTATTTATTGAAAGGTACTAACAAGGTGAGTTGCACCTTCCTCCAACTTGCCCTCCTTAAATTTGGGATTGTACTTTCTTCAATCAATTGGATTATGGGATACACTCATTTTGTATCATACATCATTCTTATTAATGGATCCCCTTCCTCTTCTTGCGACTTTAGAAAAGGTACCATCACTTCCATTTTATTTATTTTTTATTATTGCAGAGTTTCTCAAAAAATTGATTTACGATATCTAGTCCAAAGGTGATCACAAGGGAGTTAAGGTCACAAAATAGAAATATCTTTCTCCTTTACTCTTTGTAGATGATATCCTTTGTTTATCTCTTATCTCATGAGAGGCCTATGCTCTCTGAAAGTAGTTATGGATTTGTTTCATAAACCAACAAGTGTGGAGGAGAGTATCAATAAATCCTACCTCATCTCCCATGCTCTACTTGATGTTCTCCTTCATCTAGTTGAGACTATGTTTCCTTTTCTACAAAAGGATTTAGATAAAGGTTTTAAGTATTTGGGATTTGTTTAAAGCCAAATATTTTTTGTTGAGTGTTTGTGGCTGTATAAAAAAAGGCCGAGTTTCATTTTGGGTCAACAAACTCCTCTCAAAAGGAGGGAGGTATGTTATGCTCAAGGTCGTCATTGAAAGCATCCATATGTATTGTATGTTGATTTCTTTGGTGCTAAAAGGTATCCTATCTAAAACCAGGGAAATCAATTTTGATTTCTTGTGGGCTAGCTCTTATGAAGACAATGGTATTCCTTGAGTGAAGTGAAGTCAACGACAAAATCTCCCAAGAATTTAGGTGGGTGGGGGATCAAAAATATTTTCCTTTCTAACAAGGCTCTCACTATCCATAACTTATGGCAACTTACACACAACACTTCTTTGTGGAGTCATGTTTTTAAATATTAATATTTACACAATGATCTTATTGAGGATTGGTATAGATAGCCGAGAAAATCTTTAAAGGTTCCATTGTTTGGAAAACTCTTATCTCTATTTTCCCTTTGATAGGCAATTGGGTGGTATGGCATATTGAAAATGGAAAGAAAGTAAAGATAGAGGAATACCTATGGCTTGGTATAGGTGAATATTATCATTTATTAACTCCTCTCCTAAATTTTCTCCACCAGGCTAGTCTTTTATCCCTAGCTGATGCCAAAGCCCAAAATCCCCAAATATGTGGCATATTTAGTTGAAAATAATTTATCAATCTTGAGATGACCAACTCGAAAGTAGTCGAATGGGATAATTATATTGGCCTTCTTGTCTCAAATTTAGCAGGCTCAAGGAATATGGAGAGGATGTGCTATGTTGGTCCAATAATTATGGTACTGGTGATTATATAACAAAGCTTAGCTATTCAACTTTTGTTGAATCTCATTTTTGCAAGGAAATGAAATGGTGGAGTCTTCTCTTAGGAAAATAAGCTCTTGACCTAGGATAATGGATTAAAAAGGGGGATGGGTTGGTCCCAACATATGCTCTTTATGTAAGGAATCTGAGGAATTTATCTCTCACATTTTTATTTTTTCCCATAATATATAGTGCAACTTCGTGGAATTGTTCTGTTGAGCTCAATCGACATGCTAGTTGGTGGAAAGTTGGTTCGTATGAATGCATGAAATAATGGCTTGGTGACATATTTGCTTTTCAGTTTGAGCCATTCCCATGCATTCTAGTATACGGTGAACATACAATTATAACATTTTAAAGTTTTTTTCAACTTTTTTGTTATGTGAAATTTTGGATCAGGCTTAGTTTTGATAACATTTTGATGATGGACCTTAAAAATCCATGAACAATCCTCTTTAAGACCATTATATATATATATATATATATATATATATATATATATATATATATATATATATATATATATATATTATATATATATATATTATATATATATATATATATTATATTTATATATATAGATATATCTTATGAATATAATCAATTTTTTTTCTTCTAAAATAAATAAATTTCTTTATTTATCCATTAATATGATTTAGATTTAATTAATTAAACTTTATCCAAAAAAAACAAATCTCAGTGAAAGTATTTTATTGTTTCATTGTGTTGCATAGAAAACTATATCAAAATTATTATTTTAATAAAAAGTATTGAAAAGTCCACAGGGTTTTGGATAGACGGTGGCCAACTGCTCTGTTAAGACACTCCTTGATGTGAAGTCATCATTTCAATTTCCCACCCCGATTGGGGTGTTATATTGGACAAGATGAAGATGTAGTCCCAACAAGCTTGAAGAAAACATTGAAAAAAACATCTGATAAAAAACATTTTATCCTTTCATTATGTTATAATGAAAAATTAGATCAAAGTTGTTATTTTATAATATACAAGAATTGAACTCATTTTGAAAGTATTTTGATTGTAAGTTGGAGCATATTAGTGTGTGTGTATGTGTGCACGCATGTGCCTCTGTGTATGTGTGTGTGTGTTTGTGTGTGTGTGATTTTCATTCATTTAAGGAGATTACAATAGTCTCACATGCTCGCCTACATGGGAAGTCAAACCATTGGAAAACAAACAAGTTATCATTCCAAAAATAAACATTAAAACCATACCAGTTTGCCAAAAACATAGAATTTTCAATGAGGTCTTGAATGCATCATAAGGTTGTTCATGGAAAAATCTTAAGACTATGAACTAAACTATTTAGAGCAACATACCAAGGCTTAGAAAAATAGATAATTAGATCAACCTATAAATGAAATTCATCATAAAACCATGTGGAATTAGAAACATCTAACTCAATGGGGTAGGTGTGCCCTTGGCTGCAACTACGTGGACCCATAGCAAGAGCTATATGGCCTTCAATCTGTTTAAGATGAGCTCCCATTTCTTTTTGGTGTAGCACCACCTTGTTCAACATCAATATATTCTCCTCTCTAACGTCATTTCTTTCCATAATAATCCTTCCAAGCAACATTTCCATTCTACAATAGAGATTCATGGTCAACATGTGTTGGTTTTGATTGCCCTTGATATGCCTCGGGTTAAGCACCCATTTTGTAATGTCGATTAATACTTTAAAATTAGAAAAAGAGTGTCATTTAACTGCCACATCAGTCTCAAACTTGTAAAATTCTTCTTAGATCATTGTTGGGATTTGTTCACGAAATATATGAGTGGATGCCTTTGCTCTAGAATGAGCTTAGGATCCTTCCAACTCTTCATGAATTTCATTGCCTTGTATGCACCTCGCCCTCTGTCTAACCATGATTTCAACCCCATGCAGCCAGACCAGAATCCCACTCTAAGCAATATTCCATGGACCAGAGAAAGAGAAGAATAAGGTAGCAAATAAATCTCTCCCTATAATAGTGAATACAACAAGGTGGAGGAAGCTCATAGATAAATGACTAGGGTAGAGGCAAAAGTAGTTGAGGTTGTATCACAAAAATTTTATAATAAATCAAACTCTGTTGAACATTGAGGGAAATGAATATACTAATCCAAACCAACATTGGAAATGATAGAGAATAATTCATAACCACCACCATCTTTCCTTCCTAGCATTCGAATTATAGAATCTCAATATGGCCAAATCCCATACCTCATCCACTCCACTTGAAGCCATTAACACCAAGGCTCATGGGTCAAACTGAATTAATGAAGAACATGTTCCATTACCATTACTAATTAGGTGAGGTAATGGCACCCCTAACTCGTCCCATCTCAACCAATTTATGGGATAATCTTTGTAAAATTTTCCCACATGACATATAATATATTTTTTAATATTTTGGATTTTTTGGCACTAAAATTGTCTCTATATAAATAGTATCGTTACTAAATTTTAAATTCATATACTTTTTAAATTCACTTATGATATCAATTTTTTTAAGTTTGCTTTTTTCTTTTAGTATATTTTAAGATTTTTTAAATCTATCAAAATGATAATATTCAAGAACGAAAAAGAGAAAACACACTTATATAAGATCTTTAAAACACACTTATCTAAGATCTTTAAAAGATCACACTTATCTAAGATCTTTAAAAGATAACTTGTTCTCTCACGTGCAAACATCAAGGAAAAATATAAATTTAAAGAAAATGGAAAATGTATAATCCCTAAAGAGGTAATAAAGAAGTATAACATAAAAGAATGCCAAATTCCAATTTATAATTGAATTGTCAATATTCATTAGAATGTGCATAAAAGTGAGTAAGAATCTTTAGAATGAAGGGCTTGTTATGACAAATTTCTAAGAAAGAATGTCAGGCCAACGTCTATGTTATGACAAATTGAATTGGCTATGTTATGAGAGCATTTATCTAGTTATGTGCTCCTTCATATATTGCATATGAAAAATAAGATTGAATTGTATTTACAATCTAGTTACACGACGAGCATCGAGATCAATGTGTTTGCAAGTTGCAGTTTTAGATAGTCCTGAGACTTTGGCATTAAAGTTCAAAATAAAGGAATATATGGATCTATAAAGTAACTTTGTAAGTGAGGTTATAGGTTTACGAGAAGGTTCTTATGATTAGGAATAAGTGGGGTGTGTAAGAAACTACAAACCCTCCAAATAAGCCTTGCAATTATGAATAACTTGTATGCATGTTAAACATGGGGCTTGTGCTAAAGTATGTCTATGTTACTCCAGCGTGAGTTTACCTTGGTGCAACTATAAAAATTCTTGGTGACATGTTATATTACCCTTGTTTATAACAATTTTGGGTGACATGTTACACTGCCCTGGGTTATGTTGCAATATAGATATGGTCATAAATGTAATGTCTTTGTGTAATTATCTTTTGGAAATGTCTCATATTTACATCAAAATCAAAATGTGATGTCCTTTTCTGATTTTTAGAAGCCAAAAGGGTTGAGTCGCAGTCTATCTAAATCTCATGGGCTATTTATACAAAAAGTAAATGGGTCACCATAATAAAATAAATAGTAATTGAAAAACAGGTGGTAAAAAGTCAATTTAGAAAAATAAAGTGACCTATGGTTTTTGCTTACTACCCATGGTTTTCAAAGGAGGAGAATGTTATTAAAGGGAGAAGGGGATTGAAGGAGGGGCGTGTGAAGAATATTGGTGAATTTTTTAAGAAGATTAAGTAGCTTACTCTGAGAGGTGGAAACCCTTATTTGGTTCCCAATTTTGGTGTTGAGATACACACCCTAGTTGGTAGTGTTGGCTTTGGTGGTTGCAAAGCCACCCTAGCCAATTTGTGTTCTTGAAGGTTGAATGACATAAATCAATTTGATAGCATAAGGAGTAGGCTAGAAACTCATTGTATCAAACAAATTGGAAGAGGCCAAGTTCTACAATTTGTTGGGAGATGATTATACATATCGAGTTCTTATGGGAGCTATCATTTTTTAGAGAACATATTGGTCTAAAGAGCAAGGCTAAAATTATCAAGTGTTGATGATTGAATTTACCTTAAAGATCCGATGCAAATTTGGAGGAGTGAATCCCTAGTCAATAATATTGTGTGGATTGAATTATTGAAGCTCTGGAGGGTTTATTATCTTTATTGTAGGAGTGAATCTATGACTACTGAGGGAAGGCACATTATATTGTAGAGATCAAATCAAACCCTAGCATGGAGGTTGAGCCACAACCAAAGAAAAATAGAAAAATAATTAATTATAGTGGCTACAAATTCTCAAGAATTTTGGGAGGCCGAATTGCACCTCAGAGATTGATCCAATAGGAGGCTGATTTACATCTCCAAGGAGGGTTGAATTGATTTTTATGTGTGGTATGAATCACCTATTGTGAGAGGGCCAATTTTCCCTATTTGAGAGGCCAAATTAGCCAGGTTTTTAGGAGGCAACAATTTCAGGGGTCCATAAATCTGGTTTTGTCTCGAAGATTTATGTAAATTACCTCTAAGATTTCCATTAATAAAATATTGTCGGAATTGCGACAGTTCATATAATTTATGGGTTACAAATTCTTATTTAATTTACTGGTGATTTCTATTATATCAAATTGTGTAAATTTTATGGTGTTTTCAGAATAAAAAAATCATGCAATAAAGTTTTGAAGCAAATCCTTGATATTTTAGTAAAATAATAATAAGCGATATTACAGTGATATCAAAGTTGAGCAACCGACCAGCCTGAAAGGGTTAACAATTGATGATTCTAGGAGATCAAGGGTACATAATTTATACAAAGAAGAAGAAGGAAAGGGGGGAAGAAAAAGAAAAGATCGAGGATCATGAGGATCAACCCTAAGAGAGTTTCAGGCACATTTTGAATGATTTAGCCAAGGGGCAACGGGAGATATTCTAGGAAATAGATTGAGGACTACAAGAGATGACCTAGGAGGTAGCTAGAGGACAAAATGAGGTGGCCCAAATAATAGCCAAAGGAAAAAGTGAGGAGGCTCATATGTTGATAAGAGGACAACATGAGATGGCTCAAGCTCTAAAAGAAGTCGCCCAGTCCATGGCTAGCCTTTGTGGAAATCAATCTAATAATGGAGCAACAATATCACATAGAAATTACAGTTTATTAAGAGGAGATGATAATCACCACGGTGAGCTAGTAATTCCACCAATCAATTTCCCCCACTAGTAAAATAAACTTCGTCAAACCCACTCACACCCAAGTTCTTGGAGGAACCAACAGAGGTGAGACAATTTTTTTTGGGACTACATGAGGGAGTACTAGGAAATGAGGGAAAAATTCCATGCCCAAATGTGACTCTAGGATTATTGTCCCATCAAGTATATAAGAAAGTCAAGGGATTATAACAAGTGGTGGATGAATAGTGATGTTACAAAAAAGGCAAGGAAAATAAATATACCAACTTTTAATGGGATTTTCAGAGGCACAACTAAAGCTTGGATGCCGAAACTTGATACATATTTTTAGCTCAACCACATAACAAAAGAAAATGAAATCTAGTATGCCACACTACATTTGGAGGGCGAATCACATGAGTGGTGGTATCATCGGTTGACCACAGTCAGGCATGCCAACATCAACTCCTATTTGGAGTTTACTGATAGATTAATCCAAATATTTGATAAGAAAAATATAGAGTTTCATTTCAAAGTTTTATCACAGCTTAAATAGATAGGGAGCCTAAATATCTACATCATGAAGTTTCAAATATTAGAAATTATGGTGAAATACATATCACATGATTGGTTAGTGATGTTATTTTTGGGAGGGTTAAGTGATCCATTGCGTGGTTGGGTGAAGGATTTTAAGCAAATCACACTTTAGGACGCCCTTGCCAAAACTAAGGATATGGAAGATGTAGTTCCAAAGAAGGTATTGACTAGGTTCATTCCCCCACCCAAGAATAAGGAGAAGAAGCCATGGCAAGGGAAAAATTGATGGAAGAAACCAAGGATGAGTTAACGAGGAAAACAATTTGTTGCATCTGTAAGGAACCTTGGGTTCCGGGGCATAGGTGCATCGAAAAATAAAATATTCAATGTATAGAAGCGATCTTAGATAACAAAGAGGAGGAAGAACATGTAGTAGCTAAAGAAGAGGAGCATAGTAACAACAACAATGATGAGGAGCGACCAAAAAGAAACTGTCTCGAGCTATTATAGCCAAACTCTCTTGTATTCCAAAATACGACACCTTTAGAGTAAGGTGAGTCATAAAGGGACAATGGGCCAGTACGGTCCTCATTGATGGGGGTTCCACCCATAACTTCATCAATGGAACCTTGGTGGAAAGAAGTCACTTGGATACAAAATAATTTGAAGGGCTTGACATAGAAGTAGTGGGAGGTTTAAGGATGGCATGTTTAAGGAAAGAGCTCCTGATGGAATTAAATATGGGAAACTACATGCTAGTAGATGACTTCGATGTAGTGGAGATGGTTGACACCAATGTGGTATTGGGCGTGTAGTGGCTCATCACTATAGGGAAGCACTAGAAAGGCTATAATACCTGATAATACCATAGAGATGGATTGGGTCACACTAGAAGGACAAAGAGTTCTCCTTAGGGAATCACCATAGATGCTCCAAAAGTGGTCACTGCCTAAAAGATGGAAGCTATATTTTGCTATGGAGACATAAATTGGGCCACACAATGTATGGTGATGCAAAAAAATACATCAGAAGGAGATTGACATTATTTACTAGATATGCAGACCTTGTTGGATAAACCCCAAATTTTTTTTGAGGCTATCCCTCCATGCAAACCACCAGACAGGGGTTTTAAGCACACTATAGAATTATAGGGAGGGTCCAATCCAGTCATCACCACACCATATTGACATCCAAAAAAATTTAAGGAGGAGATTAAGGACCATCAAAAATATATTGGATATGAGGCACATAAAGCTAAACACCGGTCCATTTTCATCCTCTGTGGTACTAGTCAAGAAGAAATATGGGACAATGAGGATGTGTATAGACTACAAAGCTCTCAACAATAATAAAATTAAGAATATGTACCCAATATCACGAATCAATGATATTTTATATGAACTACATTGTGTACTTCTCTAATATCAATTTAAGGTCGGGTTATCACGAGATTAGGGTTTGAGAGTATGACATATAAAATAAAACTTTTAGATGCGACTATGGAAATTACAAATTTCTCATCGTGCCATTTGGGTTGAAGATCACACCATCCACCTTCTAGTCATATATGAATTATATATTTAGGAAGCAACTACAAAAACTTTTTCTAGTCTTCTTGGATGATCTTATTATTTACAACAAAATTTGGGATGAGCACTTAAGGCACTTGGACAAGGTGTTGAACATATTGGAGGAGCATTCGCTCTTTGCTAAGGAGTCCAAACACAAATTTGGAATGACATAAATTCTATACCTTGGGCACATCATTAATGTAGGAGGAATACATGCTCACCATGAGAATATTCGGGCTATTAGTGAATCACTGACACCAAAGAATCTCACAAGATTGAGGGGATTCACGGGGATATGAAATTATTATCAGTTATTTGTTAAGGGCTATTCTCAAATGGTGGCACCTTGGATAGATTTTATGAATAAGGGATCTTTCATATGGACAAACGAGGCACAATGTACTTTTGAGAGGTGCAAGGAGGTAATGAGTTCTTGTCCCACTCTTGCACTTCCATATTTTCCATAACCTATTTTTTTTATAATGTAACACATTAAGGGAAGGCATAGGAGTAGTATTTATGTACAATGGGCATCCAATCACTTTCGAAAGATGAAATCTAAGGGAGCTAAATAGGCTCTATTCTATATATGACAAGGAGATGTTGGCCATAATGCAAACACTTACAAAATTTAGGAAATACTTGGTGGGAAGAAAATACATGGTCAAAACATATCACAACAACCTCATATACTTTCTAGAGTAAAAATATCTCAATGTGAGGTAGTGAAAATTGGTCAGCATAATTCAGGCCTATGATTTTAACATCAAGTATATGAAGGGGAAGAATAATGTGGTGGTCAATTCTCTCTCTAGGCTGCTAACAAACTGCTCTCTCATGGAAATCAATAATGATTGGAGGGCACTTATACTAATGGAATACTCAAAAAATAAGTTTGCATGTGATTTTATGGATGGAATAATTCATGATGAAATCTAAGGGTTGTCAATGAAATTATTTATTACAAAGGAAGAATAGTCTTATTCCTTGAATCACAACTTAAGGAGAATATCATGAGTACCATGCTTGACTAGATGCTAGCTAGATACCATGGGTTCTTCAAAACGTATCTAGCTAACAAATATTAGAGAAAACATATTAATGTTTTCTGTCATATTTCCCCTTGCCCCCACCCTCATGATATGTTTTTCATCACCCTTATGTCCCCACCCTCAAGATATGTTTTATCTCATATTCCCCCTCACCCCTACATGAGGGTGGGATGAGAGTTGGGGGAAATGTGAAGGAAAACATACCATATAATATGAGGGTTATTAATATGGCTAGCAAAATGGTATCTAGCTAGCAAATATTAGAGAAAACATATTAATGTTTTCTCTCATATTTCCCCTTCCCCCATCTCATGATATGTTTTTCGTCACCCTTATGTCCCCACCTCATGATATTTTTCTCTCATATTTACCCCCCCCCCCCATACAAGAGGGTGGGTGAGAGTTGGGGGAATATGAGGAAAGACATAACATATAATAGAGGGTGGAGGTGAAGGAGGAATATGGAGAAAAACATAAATTGGGGGGGGGGGGGTGGGGGAATATGAGAGAAAATATATAATATGAGGATGGGGTTAGGAGGGAATATGGGAGAAAACATGTAGTGTGATTTCTCTTATATTTCTCGAGGATGGGGGTGGGAGGAAATATGAGAGAAAACATATAATATGAGGGTGGGGTTGACGGGGAATATGGAAGATAACAAATAATATTATTTCCCCTCGCCCCCACACTTATGTGAGAGAAAACATATAATATGTTTTCTCTATTGTATGGTGATGATGGGGGAGAATTTGGGAGAAAACATATTATATGTTTTCTCCCATATTCACCCCATCCCCACACTCATGTGAGAGAAAACATTCTCTCACATGATGTTGGGGGCGAGGGGAAATATGGGAGGAAATATATTATATGATGAGGGTGGAGATGGGGGGAAATATGGGAGAAATATTATTTTCTCTTATATTTTCCCGCACCCCCACTCTCATCATATAATATGAGAGGAAACATATGATATGTACGAGTGAGGGAAAATATGAGAGAAAACATATTATATGTTTTCTCTCATGAGGGTGGGGGTGGGGAAAAAATATGAGAGAGAACATATTATATCTTTTCTCTCACATGAGGGTGGAGGTGGGAGGAAATATGGGAGAAAACATATTATATGATGAGCGTGGGGATGGGGGGAATATGAGAGAGAAGGGGTGGGGCGAAAATATGAGAGAGAACATATTATATGTTTTCTCTCACATGAGGGTGGAGGTGGGAGGAAATATGGGAGAAAACATATTATATGATGAGGGTGGGGATGGGGGGATATCAGAGAGAATATTATAGTTCTCTTCTCATATTCCCCCCATCCCACTGTCATATTATATGTTTCTCTCATATTTCTAGGGCGAATATAGGAGAAAAAAATATTATATGATGAGGGTGGGGGATGGGGGGAATATGAGAGAAGAACATATTATATATTTTCTCTCATATTCCCCCATCCCCACCCTCATATTATATGTTTTCTCTCTTCCCCCCCCACCCCTACATTGGAGGAAAATATGAGAGAAAACATATAACATGTGGGAGTGGGGGAAATAAAAGAGAAAACAAACTATATGTTTTCTCTCATGAGGGTGGGAATGAGTGGGGCAGGGGGGTATATTAAAGAAAACATATTATATGTTTTCTTCATATTTTCCCTTGTGGGGGTGGGGAGAAATATGAGAGAAAACATATAATATGTTTTCTCTCATATTTTTCCCCACTCTCACATATTATATGTTTTATGTTTTCCCTCACATTTTCCTCAACCCCAATGCTTAGGTGGGTGAGAAACATGAGAGAGAACATACGAGGCTGGGTCTCATGAGGATAGGGGTGGGGAGAAAATATGAGGAATATATGAGGGCGGGGAAAAACATATAATATGTTTTCTCTCATATTTCCCCCAACCCCCACCCTTAGGTGGGTGGGAAATATGAGAGAAAACATGAGGGTGGGACACCCCCACTCTCATATATTTTCTCTCATATTTCTTGTAATACCCCCACCAGTTTACGCTAATGTAAATGTATGTACAAAGATATTTAGGTTGGTGAGTCAGACGTATGTCACTATTAGGATGGTGAGATGAGGTTATTTTGGGGGCATGGATACCCATGTATATATGTTTTTGGGCTAGTGTGCTCGGGTAGATATTCTTTAATGGTTGTGAGGTTGGAGAGATCGTAAATATAATTGTGTTGTAAATATTGTACATATACATATGTTAATAAAATAATGACTAGTTGTGGAGCCCACTCCATGGTAAAGAGTATGGGGGGCTTAACTCCATGGATAAGGGCAATAATTGTGTGGTGTTTTAGTGAAAAGACACCCAGGGTCCCTGTGGCTTTGGAAGATGCCACATGGCAAAATAAAGCCATGTATATAACAAGTGCATTTTTTCATGTGAAGGCAATTATTGTGATGTGGAGTTAGGGACTCCTAGGTTTGAACTATGGGACTAATTAAGGTGTGGTTATTTAGTTAATCACATCAAATTGGATGCATATTGGTTTTGGAGATCCTGGGTGGCTCCAAGATCTTGGTGGCTGTGATCATGGCTTGGTGGCCATAGAATTTTGGTGGAACTCAATTTGGAGATAGTCAGTGAGTCCTAGGCTTGGAATCTAACATTGACTAGAGGTTATTCAGTTTGGCTAGTAGGGCACTTTGACACCTAGAGAGCGACATAGCTCTTGGAGTTGCAAGATGAGATTGTTTTCGACTAGCTATAAGGCACCTTGAACAGTGGCACCATTGAGGGACTCGAGCTTCACCACTTGGGTGCAAGTTAGGGGAATGTGAGCTTGTGGCTAGCGACTAATGTTACTGGGGTTGGTGTCTTGGTCAATATCTGTTGTCTCAAGTTTGGTTTACAACCTATTGCTTTTGGAGTTGCATTCCCATCTCGGGGTGACCCGTGGTTGATATTTATGCACCACGTGGTCTATGGTTAGGTGGAATGTGGAGAGCTCGTTGTCAGTTGGATTTATTTTACAATATAATTATCTATGTTGTAGAAATTTTGAATAATTTAACACATATTCAATAGAGATTATCCTGATCATGTACTATTGCGGAAAACATACACAATACATAAGCTCCTCTACGTTGATCATCAATATAGCAGCATCAATAACAATAAAACATCAAGAGCATTCACAAATTAACACAGTATGTATCCCGGGGAAAGCATCTCGCTAAAAACCCCAACTATCTGTATATTAATGATTGAGTCATGTAACATTACACAGCATAATACTTCTCACAAGTATCTCCACCTCTGTTACACACAATACAGCTCAGATCTGAATCAATCACAGGCTCAAATCTCCTTCGCTGCTTGCCTGCCTCCGCTGCTCAATACCTGCTCAAGAACTGATGATAATTCCAAGGCAACCACGTATTTACTTGGTAAAATCACGTGAGCAAAAGCTACAATGTGGGCAAATACGTGGGCAAACTCATTGGCATACTCAATCCCTTGATTGTGCAAGATCTGATGCACAACTATAGTCACAACTGATAGCAATCTGATTCTCTAACACCTGTCCCTGCTGACTGAACATGCACTGACATGCAACTGGGTTAACTGATGTATTCATTAGTTGTATTATGAGTTAATAACTTGTGAATTAATTAATAACTAATTCACCCAACTCATCTCTAGTCTATTTGCCAGTTAGACTAAATACAACCAGTTTAACAAAGCTAAACTAAACACAACTTCAGCAACTGCACCTCCAGTCCACTAAACTCACTCACTTGAGTTCTAACTGAAGTCCTGCATGCAAATATTAGTCATCCCATAGGTAACCACGTATTTCCTTCTGGGATCTGCATGTACCACATCCGTAGATCATCCTGAAGTGCTCCAAGAGAATAAGACAAAGTTTATAGTCTAAATATTATTATGAGCTAATAATATTTGACTGTTCTATATTTAGACTGAGCAGTCACTCCGCTGTGATCTAAAAATAGAAGTCCATCTATTTTTTCCAACTTGATCAATCATCCATAAACAGCAACCTGCAATCCATAGATATGATCCATATGTCTAAAAATAGACATAGTCTAAAAATAGACTTGCGCCAAAAATAGCCTGCGGGCCCACTTAGTGAAGGCGACTCTTTTCACTAAGCTCCATCATCTTGTTGCATTCTAAACAAGCATTTCTTGTTGCACACTTTTCAACACTCCCTCTCAACAAGAAAGGATTCCTCTCAAACCCGATCCTGTAA